>CAIGRF010388659.1:0-15790 GCA_903798235.1 Fraxinus ornus | reverse complement strand
TGAGATTCATGAATATTTAAAGAAATGTCGTCTTTTTTTAATTTTAACGGTTCTTTATATAGCGGATAAATTACATATACGGTCATCGAAGTTTGGATAAATATCATTTGTATCAGTAAACTTTAATTTAGTTTTAGATTTTACAGATCTTTTGCTCTCTTTTTTCGCTTTCATACAAAACATGAGTTTTACATTATCACTAGAAATCATTTACTCTTCCAATTACCTAACTTTCTACGCTAATAAAAACATAATAAATACAAAACTCGTGCATCGCACGAGGCGCCAACTAGTGGATGTTAAAAGTGTCCTTGGTGTGAACTTGAAATTCGTACGGTTTCAAAATAATGAGGTCCATGTTTTCATTTGTCACGTTTCACTCAAGAGTTTTTTTTAAAAAAATAGTGCATTAAGTTGTTATTACACATTAACATTTATATAACATATTAATTATATCCAATTTCTTTGCATGAGAAGGCAGAAATTTAATAGACGCCAAAACACATTTTGACCAAAAAACTAAGGACATGTTCTCTCTATCATTCAAGTCGTTTTTTATTTTTGATTTTTCAAAACAGCGAAAATGAGTTCACTTTCCTATTTTCGAAAATGCGTTTTTGAAATCAAGTTAAAAAATTTCAAAGAGAATTCAAAACGACAAATTTGGGTGTTTTCAGTTATAATCAAGTCAAAAATTTCAAAACACGTTTTGGGTATTTTCAAAATATCAAAAGGAACACATTTTCAACAATTTCAAAATTGACACTTAAAATACAAAACTTAAAATGAATTCAAAATTCAAAACGTAAAATTGAAATACAAAGAGAACCGTCCCTGATTTTTTGAACTCAAAATTTTTGTTATAAATTGCCCAAAACAGGAAAAAAAAAAAATAATAAATTATGTTTGCAAGCCCAGTTATGTAATGATCAACACATCGGTTGTTATTCCCCTATAAGATCACGAGTAAAACTCACGAACAATATAGAGCGTGATACAAGTTAGACCTTCCATGAATAGAAATTGCTAATTCCAAACTAATCTTTGTCCTGCCAAATCATGTACAACCATTTAACCAAGTTGTACAATAACAAATTTATACATTGTGCATAGGAAATTGTACCTTCAATCTAAATAATACAAAGACAATATTCTTGTAATCAGACACAAAACATAGAGGGGAAACCGAATAAGAGCGATCAGAGAGAGAGAATAGGGAAAGGCTGCTTCAATTTTCTGATTACGAAGAGAAAATGGAGGGGAAAAATCAGAAATTTGAAAATGCGAAGAAGTTTTTGAATGAAGAAGGAGCAAATTGAAGAACTAGATTCATGGGTTTCAAGAAACAAGTAAGAATTCAAGAAAATAAAAGCTGAGAGTTTTTGGGATTTTTAATTTGGCTGAATTGAATCGGGAGCTTCAATAAGGTCAACCCATTGATTTTCTCCTCTGTATGTGTTATTTTTCTTCAAGTTCGAATCTTCTGTTCATTTATGAATCATTTTTTCTTCATTCAAGTTTAAATTCCGTGAATGAAAAATCTGGACTTGAAGTTGAGAATTCAAGCTTGAAGCTTTTATTGAAAAGTTGGCATTTGGGTTATTGCGCAATTTTGTGGAAATACATAAACTGTGGCGGGCTTACTTAGAGTTGCAGGGATGTATCTTTAATGGGTTTATGTAGTTTAGTTACATAAAGAATTTGTGTATTTGAGTTTTGCTTTTTGGGCATAGTGTTGGAAGTTTGGAAATTTCTGGATTGGGGTTTTGGAGGGAGAGTTAATGTAATTGAAAATTCGAGATCTCAGGGCGAACTATTGTGTGTAAAGATTAAGTTTTTGGAGATGGGTTTTGGTTTGGCATCATTTGGGATGTTATGGGAAGGATTGAATGTTGTTTGGAAGTTGGGTTTTTGGAATTGGTACGAAAAAATGCTAATTTAGTTCGAGATTCTGTTTCATTGTTGTCTTGAAGACTGCTTGTGTTACATGGATTTTGAGTGTTGAGAGAGAGAGAGAGAGATGCAACCGCCTCATCAGCATTCGAGGATCAATCTTACTGACTTTAAAGTTCAGTTAGCGAGGAAACTTGGGCCGGTGGGGTCCAAGCAGTATTTTCATTACTTGAATAGCTTCTTGAGTTTGAAGCTGAGTAAGGTTGAGTTTAATAAGCTTTGTCTTAGGATTCTTGGGCGGGAGAACATTCCACTACACAATCTTTTTATTCGATCAATACTGAAAAATGCTTGTAGTGCAAAAGTCCCACCACAGGCAATTTATAGTGATGATGTGAAGCACGGTACACAAGTTAATAACAAGGAGATTCCGACCGATTGTTGTCATCAAAATGGACCTCAAACCACCGTGACATTGGCTTCTGGTTTGCCTGGTTTGGTGAATGGAGGTGAAATACTGCCAGTGTCACCCAAAAAAGCCAGGACAGGTTCCTATGATAGGAGGGCTGGGGAAAGTCGAAGTGCACTTGGACCAAATGGCGAAACAAGTTTTGCATCTCAGCACTTGACTTCTGCACAGTCTAGTGATTTCAATGTCATCTTGGAGAATGGGAATCTGAATCCACTTGATATTGGGAGGCCAATGCAGTGTCATCAAGAACTCATGCAACAAGCAGAGAATGAAACGATAAAAACATCTAATGGTCCAGGTTTTGTACATAGCAATGACTCAACTGATTTGCTTGTCAGAGATAAAGGGAAAGAGGTCTACTCCAGGAGTCTGCTTAGAGCTCCACTCGGGATTCCACTATGCCCAGTCAGCATTAGCGGGACCTGCAAAGCTCTGCCACTTGCAAGTAGCAGTAGATTTTTTAGCACATATAGCGATGGTGCTTTGTTAGACAGTCTAACATTAAGGGAGAGAATGGGGCAGATTGCCGCAGCACAGGGTCTTGAAGGGGTGTCAATAGACTGTGCCAATATACTGAACCATGGTTTGGATTGTTATGTGAAAAATTTAATCAGGTGTTGCATTGAACTTGCGGGGGCTAGGTTTGGGCACGAGCTAACAAAAAGTAATATCCACAAGCACCAGGCTTATACGAAGCTTATCAATGGTGTCAGACCAGGTCATCAACAGCAGATGCAGATTAGTGGTCGGCCTTTGGATTTTCAAGAACAGAGAACCCACTGCCCCATTTCTTTGCAGGATTTTAGGGTTGCCATGGAGTTGAATCCTCAGCAACTAGGTGAAGACTGGTCGTTGCTACTGGAGAAAATATGTACACATGCATTCGAAGAATAATGGGTCTTGATCTCATAATTTCTCTCCAGATGAGTATAATTAGGTCCCTGATAAACCAGAAAGACAGGCTGCTGATATTTTCCTATTGGACCACTAGATGGCCATGATATGGTGATTTCTCGATTATTGACCATTGAAGCAAAACTCTGTCTCCTACAAGATGACAGGGACTGGAGCGGGTACTGATATTTTATCCTTCTTACACGGTTTCACTTTGTTGGGAAGTATCCCATCATCAGCAACCATTCAGATGAGAAGATGCTCATATTCAGTTGCAATGTTGTGTGATTACCTTATTTCTGACTTTTCAATGTTCCACTTTCTCTTGTAATTACCGAGTCAAGAAAATTTAGAACAATTTTGCAGGAATAATTTGTGTAGTTCAATATTTCTGCCAAAAAATGGTGGAATTGTATTATGCAAGAGCAATCCAAGATTAAGATTGATTGGTATCGGAATATTAGCAACACATTGTAATATAATTTGTCTTTTCCAGCTTTAAACCAGAGTTAACATATTCGTTTTTGTATATATCATGATCTTCATAGTGTATTTCTCTGAACTCATTGCATTAATTACATGCGTTATCATATGGGTTGTTGAAGCCATTTTCTTGGCTCGACTCTCCTAACTACTGTGATATTGTTTGCAAGTGATATTGTTCTTATTTGAAGAAAATGGAAAGAACGTATAAAAGAATTGTCACTTGCATACACTTACAATATGTTACAGAGATCACAATGAAGAACCAAATAAAGTATCTAAGAACTACTAGCCAGTGCCTTTCGGAAACAGCTCATCCGTGAGCGCTGGAGCTATCCACTGTATTTGGTAGAAGGTTGTCTCCCATAAATCATCTTCTCCTTTCTGTATCAGAATCTGCTCATTCCTCATAGTGGTGACAATCTTTCTGAGTAGATCTGGAATTGCATCTGGCAATTTTGATTCACCGTATACTCCCAATTCAACCTTCATACACGTATCCATTCTCCTTAGTATTCCCAACCAAAATGTCCTAAAGCTAGGGCTTTCTGATATCGGTTTAAGGAAATGCAGATACACTTCTGTTAAAACTTCCATGGAAATCTTAAGAGTTTGTTCCATGCTTCTTGTTTCCCTCTCCGCATTCTCTCTTCTCGAGTACTCCAACATCTTTTCATGTAAATCATCGACCATCGCAAATATCACATTGTAAAACGAGTTAATACAGTTTGCTGGTGTGAATAAGAGTTCCTCGGCTTGTATGAAGCTTTTCTGAAGAGACGTGACAGCATGGTTTCTTACTTCTTCTCTCCGGGCTAAGGTTGTCTTTCTTAGGGATTCTCCTAACCGTTGAAAAAATGTCATGAGATTATGACTTCTTGCATTTTCTTCTGCAGAAAACCTGCTTGTGTTGCTTATAAAACTTGCATAGCTTCCAGTATCTGAATAACCACTTCTATGCCATTGGACGAGCAATTTTGCCGAATTTGCCATCAAATCCATTATTTTCGTGTTCTTTTCGACTGAGCTGTTTCTGAGTGCTACAAAACCAAATGCGCAGTCAATGCAGCAGGAATAGTTTGTTGGTGAAATGTGGGTTTCATCAGACATCAATGTGATTAGGGCCTCAACCCCCTTATCATATGTTTCGGGATGACGTCCAGTAACTGAAAGCAGATGCAAGATTGACTTCCATCCCAGATGTGTTTGCAATTTCTCTGGATAATCCATAATGATTTTGCTTGCCGACTGCACTAGGAACTCACAACAAGTATCGAGGATATCTTTTTCCATCGTCCATATCAAAACTATGGACTTCAACAGGAGCTCCTCAACTTTGTCGAATTGGCCCGAAGCAAGAAGTTTGAGGCACATCTTCATCTGGGCTACAATGGCCTTCTCACCGAACGGAGTAGGCGAAAATAGAGGAAGTTGTGTGACCTCCAGCAAGTAATCATGATAATGGGGCCAAAATGTTGAGAATCTGTGTGTATTGGCAGAGGCAATGGCACAGATTAGATCCCAACAGAACCCAACAGTCTCTTCCTCCTCAATTGGAGTGCTGAACTTTTGGCCTTTACCAGCAGCAGCAAATATAAGACAGCGCCCTAGATTAAGCAATGACTCATCAGGTAAACTTGCACTAGTGCTGAAGATACTCCCAATACGACATTGCTGAATGATCTTGAGATTCTGTTCAAATTCACTAACACCATTATTTAGAGCATCTTCTACACTCTCCAGTGACAGGAAATTTAGAAACCGGCCCATTATGCCATAACTAGAGTGTCGGCCTCCGAATTTAGGATCATGACTGGGAAAAACTACACCAGATTCCAATCTTTCATTTGCTGAAAAGTCAGAACCCGAATCTGAATCATTATCAGGTTCAATAACGGATTGAGGAAGTAACTTGAGCCTTTTCAGCTTCAATAAACAGTCAATGATTGTTCTCCAACCTCCTCGGATGGAATTCTTGAACGTATTTGCTATTGTGAAAACTGCCAAAGTAGCCATTTTTGGTTTCATGTCATTGCCGAAAGCATACAAGGTTTCTTCTGCAGATGCATAAGGATTTAGCAACGTCGTGAATTTGCAGAATGAGGAAAGGAGTTCATCAAGAGTGTCTTCAAGTCCATACTGAGCTATTCTAGCTATTGAAAACATTGCTTCTATGCATTCATGGAGGATTTCTTCTTCATCAGAATGTTCGAATATTGCGGCAAGTGTTGCCACTGAGGGTCCAGCAATAGAAGCAAACATATCTCGTCCCAATCTACGATTGAATTCACATAAGATGAAAGGTTGAATAAACATGCCCCTGTTGATCAGCTGGATCCATCTATTTGGATTCATTTCTACAGGTGCACCAGCACCCGATTGGCCTTGAAGCACGATTGCAATGGTTAAAATGGAATGGAAAAGCTCGGATAGATATTCTCGAGGGAGATCATTTCCTTCATTGATCTTTCTATTGTTTCTGATGAACTCCTCTTCTGTCATTTTCTTCTTGACTTGAGGATTGTGTAGATCAGTGTTGAGCATAATAAGTGAATAGCAAAGGATAAAAACTGCATCCTTAGTAACAAAAATTTCCGAGGACTGCTGATCATAAAATCTCTCTGAGAATGCTTCAAGAATTCTCTGGATCTTCTGAGATTCTCCGGGCAATCTGAAAGCCTCCAAGTAAGTTCGAAGGGCTGTGTCCAAAATCATTCCCGTGAATTGGAAGGTGTCTGAGAATTCTTTGAGGACTTTAATGTGGAAGTCATCAGGATCACCAAGATAATCCCCTATCACGGTCTTGTCTAGTCCGGGTGTGTAACGAAAGAATATAGCATAAGCTTTTGGATCCGGAGGATCTGCAATCAACTTTGAAATTTTCAGGTATTCTAAACCCTTTTTATCATCGCGATTAAAATGATTTCCAGCAATCAATATCTTTCTTTTTTGAACCTTTCTCACTCTCACATAATCCACCCATGTCTCGACATCATCATCTTTAGACTTCTCTTCCCAGAAAGGTCTATATCCAGAGATCTCAACTGGGTATGGGCCAGTGGGGCTCGGGTCATTTTCCTTGTCAATGTGATCTGCAATGTTGTGAAAAATGACTACAAGCCCTTCAAGAGCTTGTATCTGTATACTCGTCGCAAGGCCACCAGTGGGAAATGCATACTTACAAAGCAACTTGCCTGTCTCTTCAAACACATTCCGAAAAGTTGGGTCACAATCATAATTGACGTAGACTTCAATTATGAACGTTGGTTGCCTGCAGAAATTTATGAGGCCTTCAACTGCAACTTCCTGAAGTTGGAGTGAGCTTCCCGGACTTGCAATTCTAAATAACACGAACGAGAAAAAAGCTTCCAGTTGTAGACGAATAGACCTGAAAAGAGAAGGCAATATCGAGTTACAAACTTCTGTAGCCAGAAAAGTCCTGAAGAATGAATTATTTGCTTATTGATTATGAGTTCTTACTTGCGAAGGAAATGATATAGATTTAGGACAGTACTACAAATCATGGATAAAACCAGAGGGCTCGAGCTCGCTCCATAGTGGATTAAATGATGAAACAAATCGTCCTGGATCATTCTCAGAAGCTTGGGGTGCTTGCCTATACTATATCCACTCAATTCTATTGCTGAATTGATCAAAACCAACGCGAAAAGCTGAACATTTTCATCTGCAGTTTGAGATATCAATCCTTCTGTCTCCATAACATCCACTACATTCAGCAAAGAGCACAAGAAATGAAAGATATCAATAGCAGCACGGATTCCATACCCCAAATCCAAATTGTTATCCTCAGTATCTGAATCCGAATTCTCCCAATCCTTCACCTCAATATCTGGCAATCTAGAATATATTATCTGTATCAGTTCATGCATTGTGTACCTCGCGCTGCGTTGAAGCAAATCTCCCCTGCCGGCCGATTGCTGAACCACCTGGAAACATGTATTAACAATGGTGCAGGCTGCATGATCCGTGAGCAAAACTGAAGCCCGATGTCTCATAATAGCAGTCAAGACCTGTAAAATCTTCATCATAACTGCCTCTTCAGAAACCGAGTTAGTTCTCTCCAAACGACAACCTGTAACCGCTGTCACGGCTGAATTTATTGCGCCTTTTGCATCAACTGTCTTTTCATCAAATATCCCCAGCCGGAGTATTTTCAAGGTGGATTGAAGGGCCACAGCCGTTGCAGTAGCTGGAATATCATCACTTTGTATTACATCAAGAAACGGAGACAGATACAATGATGGATCAATCCTTCGCCATTCTTGTTGAGGATTGAACAAAAAGGCTCTTAGAGATTTTAAGGATTGTAACACTGATACATCACAATTTTCATCAGGATGGTGATAAAATTGGGAAGTTGATTCAGGGCCACGGCGAATTACTGCTAGAACAGCTCCTACTTCTGTGTTTAACATGCAAGACAATCCTAACTCTTTGGAAACTTGTGTATTATCCATTTACAATATTATATATCAAATATCCCTTTATATATATACATACAGTCAGCATTATATTAAGGCCAATGGCTTCTCCTTTGATTATTTAACATTCAATTCATTCATGCAACCTGGAGAGGGAGAGAGAGAATTTGCTGAAGAAGAGGTTTGATTTTTAATTTATTTTGAAAAGTTTGTTTATGGATTGAATTTTTGTAGTTAAAAATAGCATTTGAATATTTCCACCATTAATGTCTCCTTGTGTTTGTATGTTCAGTTAGACAATCTGTGATAGCTTTTTAAGCTTAATAACTAACTGATTCAAAGGTAAAAATAGTTGTTCCTAATTTCGTGTACATCAATAATTTGAGGTAAACTGTTGGCTGAAAATTCATGTGAAGTAATTTATTATGTTCATGAACCTAAAATTGGGCATCAAGTTTAGGACGACAAAATGCCTCGCCCCTGGCTCCGGTTAGGAATGAGAACATGTCCCTGCTCCGACTCTTATTTTTTATTTTTTTGTTGTGTTTAAGGATCGACTCTTGGAATCTATCGAATATTAGATGTAAATTATTTATCCCCTTACTTGTACCACAATATTCATCAACCAAAAGTGAGGATATTCTCAATAATAATTCTTTTACGATTAAAAAAAGGGGTATTTTTGTTTTCATGATCGAATACATTATTTTATGATATTCGAGTTGATCTTCTCACGGTATTACTTGGTGCAGTTCGACTAAAAAATTGGTCACCATTCGCTGTTGACGGAAAAGGAAAACATGTTTGTGGTGGAACAATAAATTATTTTATGTAAAAAGTATACTAACACCCAATTTTACTTAAAAAGCTATTGAAGTAAATAAAAAACTATATTTAAAATTGTGGTGTGCCTAATAAAATTCATATTGATAATAATTATCTTTTTTTTTTCTTATTACCTAAAAATATTTAATAATATCAAAATTACCATTTTCTAGTATAGCACATCTTATTCTAGGTGTTTTCGAAGATTTGAGATTTATCAAAGGAAACGAGGTTAGGGGTATAAATGTTATTTTGAAACCTTTTTAAAACTTATAGATGGCCTTTATTGCTCCATTTGGCGCAATTCGAACTGCCTTAATTATTTAGAATTATCCATATTGTTTTGTACATTATAGCCATTTTATCCCAAAGTGATGCTACTTCAAAAATGTTTTAAATTCTCAAATAGCAATGACATTTGAACTCAAAACTTTTATGTGTGCGGCAACACTTTGAATGGATAATTATTTTATCTCGTTATATCCACACACATTATTGAATCAAAAGTCAAAATCATCACTTGCAATTCTTAAATTGACTCATCGGAGTTCTTATTTATGACGGTAAGAGTACTTCAATGTTCATGATAAAACATCAAGTATTTACAAACGACTTCATTTTCAAGACGTCCTTTCAAGATTCTAATGTTTTCTCGTACCACATCACGTAAAAACATTAGATACGTCTTGTAAAGTTTCTGCACAACTTCATATCCGATGGGGCATTACTGTTGTAGTAAGTGAACCACACAAGTAACATTCTTTATTGAGAATGATTTATGAAGGATGGAGCTTCACCATTGTTGGACCGCGAAAAATTCCTCCAAGACCATCGATTCTTGCGTTTGTCATGGCGAGTCATACTTTCTGTTTCTGTTCTTAACATATCCCACATTATCTGCACATCCTCGTACCCACAAGTTTGGATGTCATCACGAAGTTTCAGAAGCCCGCCACCTGAAAACAGCAGAAGCATGAATAAAGCACGAGTTTTTTTATTTTCTCATTCAAGAATCAAAGACGGCAATGTTCAAAAGAATACAGCAAAATAAAGTAAGATTCTATGCTTAGAGCATTAATTATTCTATGACACTGTTGAAATTCCTGCTAAGACAATGAGGCCGTCCAATGATAGGTCATAATCGATCATCCTCGGATGCTGCTTTTGCCCCGAAAAAAAGATATGGATATATATCATCTCTGGACCTTATTTTTCATGGTTGATTCATCAAGGAATTAGATTCCTTCAACATGAGCAGAACTTTATGTTATAGCTTTATTCCAAGTTGTTTGACAATAATATTTAGAGGGACAGAGAGTAATTTGTGAGATACACGTCCTTCACGGTGTACATAAGGAAAGCAGAAAGCTACATGCATACTATGTAGGTTACGACTTCGAAGTATTTCAGTACCAATCCAATATTCGAAGAAGCTGAGTTCTTAAATTTAACCCTCCACCCCAACACACACAAACACATGTATAACGAATAATCCAACAATATTAACCAAAAAACGAAGAGCGTGTTTGGTACACAACATTGAATAAGATTTGACTGTTGACACTATAATTACCAAACAAATCAAAGGTGCATGGTATGTCTGATTTCAAATTCGAATTATTTCAATATCAATCCAATATTCCAAGTCCCACTTGTTGAGCTTACCTCCCACCCACCCCACCTACCCCACACACAAAATAACAAATAATAGTCCAACAAACAAGGTATTGATTATGGTCCATTAAAATTGCACAAAAGTGGGACATTATTTTGGTAGTTAGCAGCTTGATTTAGTACTAACTCGGGTCTTAACACACTTTAATGTCTTTCAAGTGGAACTAATTTGTGGATGTAAGCATCCCTTAGTGGATATTTTCACTATATAGCATGCCCAAAATAATTTAAAAATTGTCGAAACCCATCATTATTAAAGACTGAAAATTTAGTACATGAAACTGTGTGCATAATAAGAACATATCTTATTCAAAAGTTCTCAAATACCAATAATCAGATTAGGATGCAAATGTAGAGAGCCATACACACTCAAGGCAGTGGATATTGGCATCATTAGAATTTTTGATCGTATACACAGGGTGCAATGCATAATCCAAGAGGCATGACGTTATATAATCGAGTAACAAATCATCCAAAACGACTCCCAATTTATAATTAGCTACACGGTGTCTGATCTTTTAGGCGACATGATAAAAGGGACCCATTTAAGTTGACGATACATCCCTCAAAGGCGACCGACCACCTCACCATCAAACAAAAGTGTCGAGCTCACAACCAATCATAGTCTTGGGGTCCACCCAATGGCTCCTCTGTATCAATTATCATATTAGAACTGGACTTCACATCAATCTTTGGCCTTGGTCTATTAGTTATTTGACAATCGAACACTACTCTGGTCCAACCTATTACAAACTCTAAGTGTCTAACAAGGGACAAGACACGGGGCAAAGGTATGTGAAATCCTGATACTTAGCCAAAACTCCATCCAATCAATTTCTCTAATAAAACACCAACTGCCTTAAATATCATAAGAGTATTCGGCTACCAATCACATTTTCCCAACGGTCGAGCATTCTACAGTGTGTTCTTGCGTAGATAGGGCAGCTTTCTGATGGAAGTCAAAACAAGAAAAAGACCCCTTTATTCTGCACTAATAAAAAGAATTAGGTATCTTCTACATAAAAGTAGCTAAGTAGATTATATCAAGTTACTTTTTCTTTGAAAACAAGAAGGCCCCAATAAATTGCTTAACTTTTTCTTTGAAAACGAGAAGGCCCCAATAAATTGCTTGAGTATTTCTTCATAACTTCCACAGTAAATTATGTCAGAAATTAGTAAATTAATCCTCGCACCGTTAAAGACACAATTTAAATTAATAATATTCTTTCCCTTCTCAATAGATTAATCTTTTAGATGCATTTATGCAACACATCCGCTTGCCTATTTATGAAAATTGTGCAGTACTACGCCTTTCATGTAAAAATGAATGTGGAATGTGAGGGGCGTAATGAAGAGATAATTTAACTATTAGGCCTTGTTTGGTACGGATTAAAATCAGATTTTAATCTAAATCAAAATCAAACAATCAATATTAACTACATCTTTCATGGTGTCACAGCTTTTCAACCACACGTTACAAAAATTTCTATCACAATCTATTTAAAATTTAATTTAAATCCCCACCAAACACCCCTTAAATATATTTGTCAATAGGAAGCATAAACTTTTCAAAGGGGATTTCGATACTTATATGATCAAAAAATAATGAAAAACAGAACATGAATATGTTTTGCCATAAATTAAAGAAAGAAACTCCAATTTTTTTATTATTATTTTTTTAATTTACAGAAACTTATCAGATTTTCTACCTTTGCATCCCAATATTAATTATCCCCCCACACCTACTGTATCTACTCATTAATATCCATCCGACTCTGTTCAATTTAGCGTATAAAGTATGTCTAATTAGGAAAAAAAAAATATTTATTTATTTATTTATTTAAATTAAATCTTTAGCAAAAAATTCCACATACAAGCTGAATTTATCTTTTTCATATTATAACACTTGTATTTATTAAACCCGCCTCCTGAAAATTCCATTGCCATCCCTACATACATATCCCCACCCCGTTGCCATACACACAGACATAGAGAGAAATGACTGACCATTTTTGCGACTCTTGACGCGGGCAGTAAAAGCACACCAAGCTCTTCTAACAGGGAAAACCATTTTCTGCCACCACTCCATCACCTTAATCTTCACTTTCCTCCGACGATTCCTTCCGCCGAGTCGACTCAATGCCACCCTTAACCCGGCCAGCCCTACTCTCTCTCTCTCTCTCTCTCTCTCACGCACACACACACACGCACACGGTAGTTTTGAGAGAGATTTGTGTGAGACCTTGAGAGTCTTGTGAGAATTCTATTTGCTTTGTGTTAAAAGTTTGTTACTTTAACGGTTATAGTGCCTCATGGGAGTGGGCTCTGTTTTTTTAATTTTTTAGTTGGGTAATTTCATAAATGGTCACTAACGTTCAAGTAAAATTTCAAATTGATCATTAAAGTAGTCTCTTGACCTATTTAGTCACTTAAAATAAAATAATATTACTCCTTTAGCGACATTCACTCTAAATCAAACATCGGCTTGTTTTGTCCATATCGTGAAATTGCATATATTCAAAATAAAACTTGATTCTTAGGAGAAGAAACAACGCGCTCAACAAAAAAAATTTAATTGCTCCCTTTAGTCATACTTAATGAACAGTATAAAGCTGTGACAGAGCTTAAATAGGAGGTCAATCGGAAGGAATTGATCGCTCTAGTATTTGTTAGTCAATGTGAAGCTTTTAACTGCTACTACACTGGATACGGGTGTTAATGAGTCTAATATTATGAGCATGTTTGGTAACAATTAAAATCCAATTAACATTGAAAATATGGCCGTTATTGGATCTCACATGTTCAATAAAACAATAACGGCTAATTTTTCAATGTTAATCCGATTTTAATTTCTATCAAACAGGCTCTATGTAATATTATTAATGATTGAATGAGTTATAAAAATACTTCAATGATCAATTTGAACTTTTCCTGGAACTTGAGTTACCATTAGTGAAATTAATTCTTTATTAGCTTTTTCCCCTTCACGTGACATTATATTCCGGTTTTTTATATTTTATTTTATTTAAGAAATGAAATTTTGTCTATGTACGTGATCATTTTCATGATTTTGTAGTCTTCGTTGGCTTTTAAAAGTTGAATCTAACCTAAAATATGAGAATAAATTCTGTAAAAAGTGAGTTTTAAAAAAAAAAGTGTGGTTAAAATATAAGATTTTTTTTTAAAAAAAAAATTTACGTACATTATTATTTTATTGAAAAAAATGTATGATTGTAAATAAATTTTAGAGAATGAACTTCAAGCATCGACTTAGATGAGTGGAAAATGAGTAAAAAGTCACTCAAAAATTTGTGTTCCCATTGTTTGAGATTTTGTTCAATAAACCCAAAAAGAATATTTCCCAAATTGTTTAAATAATAATAACAAATAATTAAGTCTTATTTCCAATCAGTTCGACACGAATTCTTTCATTAGTGCATCATTTATGTGATGTGGCAAATTTAGGTAGGTGTTGACTTACCAAAGTCATTTTTTATTTTATTTTTTATTTTTTTTTAGGATTGAGACTGACTATGAACGAAATTGAAAATAAATTTTTAGTTATGCTAGATTTCTTTAGCACAACATCCCTTCTCTTATTTTTTCTTCAACGATTTAGATTTCCGATCTTATTTGTTTAATTTGATAAACTTTGATAAGTTAATGAACTCACGTACATTATGTAGACGCATTCGGCTAGACGACTTCAAGCACTTCGCAATGTCGTTGAGCATGAGCTCTCTTTCGTGTGTGACACCCATTTTAGTAGAAAAATGTGTTTTTGAATAGTGATTGATAGAAGAATGTGTGATTAAAAAGTAAGGAAATTTTTTAGGTTTATGTGTAATATTATTTTATTAATAGAATTTGTGGTTGAAATGAAGAAAGAAAAAAAGAATGAGAAAAAAATGGGTGCCGAACAGGGGTAGTCATAACCTATTTCCAGTTTATAAAAAAAATCTTTATAAATTCAATTATCAAGTCTTTGTTCGTGAAAGATTCTCTTTTTTTTTTTTTTTGGAGAATGAATGGTTAAAAAGTATGAAAATAATTATGGGTTCACATACAAAATCAATTTATTAAAAGAATATAAGATTAAAAATAATTTTTAAATAAGTTGTGCCAAACAAGTAGAAGTAGTAGTTACAAAAACCAACAACCATTTAACGTCAAATGGTTGTGATCCAGTAAGTGTTTGGGGGACATAAGGACACCCAAATGAAACATTATTTCAATCAGTTGAATAAAGATGATTTTGATGTGTTTCTATTGTTCATGGATCATTTTGTACCAAAACATTTCAATTTATTATAATTTGGTCCCATAGATATTCTGTGTGTCCGAATTTTTGTCCACGTGGTTTTTCTTCAACGAATGAAAGGGATTGATCATCTGACAAACTTTTGAATTTCTTTGGTCCTAAAGAATTAACCAATCACGTGCGAACACTTGGAAGAACAAAGGATATTTTTGTCTCCCCATTAATATTCCCAATTATGCTATTTGTACAATTCTTTTAATAATTTTGGTTGACAATTCACACTTTGATATCATTACATTCACACATTTTAAAAATATTTTTTTAAATCAATGATCTAGAATTTGACAACGTCAATATTGTCAATCATGATTGTCACCAACAATTATACAAAAGATGAAGTAAAAGATGATTGACACCTCATCAATTTGTAAAAGATGAAGTAAATAGTATTTTACAACAAGCATTTTCTATTTTGAAAATGGGAAAATGATCCCAAATTCCCAACTCAGAAAAACTAATTGGTCGTACTGGTAAATTTTGAATTGAATCCACATTTTACAAGTTGGCTATTTCAAATGATTGAACTGGTAAAAAAAAAAAAATAGCTTTTCTAGTCGAACCGGATAGTCCAATACAATTTTCAAAACAATGCTTGATGTTAGATAGATTTATTGTATTAAACTCTGTTACGCCTTGAAAAACGAAGGACCCACACATGGGCTCAATTAACATACGTGGCACACGGTTCGAGGGGCCCACGCCTCATACACTGGCATGGGACGACCCAATTATACGTAGGCGGATCACTTTAAGTGTGAACGACCCGCTTTCCCCTACATAGAAGAC
>CAIGRF010388618.1:0-10755 GCA_903798235.1 Fraxinus ornus | reverse complement strand
GTATTGATTCAAAAATTTGTAATGAAGTTATCAATTTTTATATAATTCCAAAATTTGTTCACAAAGCGTCATTTTCAATTTTGTGGGTCAGTTACCATATAAAATTGTAAAAAAAAAAAAGATCTACGACAACGTTGAAAAAACGCTGCAAAAGGTCTATGGCAACGTTTAAAAAATGCTGCAAAAGGGTCTACCGCAACGTTGAAAAAACTCTGCAAAAGACTATCGCAACTTATAAAAAACGCTGCAAAATGGTCTGCCACAATGTTGAAAAAACGTTACAAAAGATTTTTTCGCAACGGTGAATAAACGCTGCAAAAAGTCTTCCCTCAACGGCAACACCGACCTTTGCAACATACACTAAAACGCTGCAAAAGGTCTACCACATTGTTTTTTGGCCGCTGCAAAAGGTTTTTTTTGGTGAAGTGAATGTAGATTGTGACCTACGCGTGTGACCAGCGAAATTTTACATATGAAAAGTGCACATTAACCTTTGAAGTGTGACATACATCATAATGTAAAATGTGCAAACATAGATCAGTGACCTGTGACCATTTTACATTGACTTGTAACATGTTATATGTAACCAATGAACATTAACCTATTACATAAATTAGAATGAAAATCTAAACATAATAAATGACATGTGACATATGCATAATGACCTATGCACATTGAATTGTAACCTCAAATCAGAATGCAAAATATGATGTTAAAATGGATGATATTTTACTAGACAGAGCAACACTGTCATTAAAATAACAACTTACATCATCTAATGGATGCTCAACTGAGTGAGTTGCCTGTGGAGAATGAACCCTCATTTGTTGAAAAAACGAACATGAAATGAAGTCTCATGATAAGTAGGCTTTGCACACTATTTCAGCCACAAAACATGGATATATTGGAATATGGCTAATTCTCTATAAATTATGTTTTGCAGGACAACATTGATGAATATGGTGGAATTTAGGAGAAACAAGCGAAACATGACTAAATTGGAAGATAATCAAAGTTTAGAGACCAAAGTGTAAATAGCCAAAAGATGATCCGGAAGAAGAAACGAATGTGTGAAAGAGTCGAAGACCAATTGAGCGAATGAATGACGTATTGGAAGAAGAAGTGAGAAAAGAGATCAAGAAATGGAAAAATGGAGTTCGGGGACTAAAATACATAAAAAAAAAAGGACTTTCTTCTATAGTATGCGGTCGCATGGTAGGCAACATGAATTTCTAGGTTTGACTATGCTGTAGCGTAGTACATTTTCAGAGAAAATATTTTGGTTTTCTTGTATGACTCCAGCTTTTATGGAAACAATATTTGGGACGTCCTTTAAAGAATTAGGGTCATCCAGAAGTAGATTGCCACACAGTACAACGTATTAGAGAACATAAAAGACGGCAAGAAACATCAAGAGAGATTTCATAACGTAAAGATCCAATCAAAATTCATATTTTGGATTACGTATATAATTCTTGTTTTCTTCATCATAACATATTATGTTAGATTTCTTTGTACCACGAGAATGATGAACTTTGTAATATGGGTTTTTAATCTTTTGTTTGACATCTTTGACATTGAAAACACATTTTTAGAATTTGAATAATTTACATGATTATCTTTTTTTTCTACAATTATTATGAACGATAATTGTATGAATTTGGCAGCTTATTTTATGCATTCAAAAGAAGGAAAAATAGGCTCGGCATAGTGTAAATTGTCATATGGTCCGATAGAAGATAGAAATATACCACTATACTCTATGGATCTTTTAAGTGTTCATAAAAACTCATACATTCTTGTATATTCGTATCTATCATAGAAATATAATGGGATCATATATGAGAATAGATTTAACTTAAAAACTCATACATTCTTGTATATTCGCATCGTCATAGAAATATAGTTAAGTCATATATTAGAGTAGGTTTAATATTACTCGAGATAGATTGTTGAATAAAATAGGAACATTTATTCTTCAACACTCAATCGTGTTGTTAAAGTGCGGAATTAAGGTTAAAAATAATTATTACATGAGAATTCGGGATCCTAGTATGCTTATCATTCATTAAAACACATTAGCTTACATTTAGCATAAATTGCATTTAGTTTAATTCATTTACTAATAATTGCATAAGTAGTTTATTTTAGTTATAATTTTGTTACAAACAAACACATCACGTTATTATTGTTTCGGTCAAGGTCGCAATACTTAAAATTAAACTAAATCAATCTTCGTGGGACGATACTTGAATTTAAATTCACTTATTACTTGTTAATGGGACATACATTTGCGGTGGTTTTAATTTGAAAGATATTTTCGTGAACAATTTTTTGGTACAGTTGTCGGAGATTGAGTTTTAGTTTAATTTTTACATTGGCACTAATTCAGATATTTTTAGTTATTTAGTTTTTTTTCTATTTTAGTTTATTTGAGTGCTACTATTGTTCTTCTTTCTGGTCTTGTATGCTAAGGTTACTTGACGGTGAATTGATTCCAACTGATCCAAAAATTAAATGCACCTTTTACCTTTTACAGCAAGTACAAATGCCTGACGAGCAAAACAATTCAGTAGTTAAAGTCAACAAAGAGGAAGCTGTTGATGAAGGGAATATGCTTGTTGGGGATTTCATGACACCACAGATCATTTAGAGTCAATCTAGTATTGTCTACCCTTCATTTGGACATCCTAATTTTCAGTTGAAGACCAACGTTATACTTCTATTCCACAATGGACATTAGCTTTATGGATAAGCTGAAGAAAATCCACATATACACGTCTCTCGATTCTTGGAGATGTGTCAACACTTTCGATATCAAGAAATTTCAGATGAAGCGATCATACTGAAGCTGTTCCCACATATTTTGTGTGATAAAGCACTTGAGCGGTTGGATTCACAACCCATCGCCAATATTAGCACATAGAATGATCTGGCCTAAAAGTTATACACAAAATTCTTCTCGCCAGCCAATAGCAACGTTGAAGGATGACATATCCATCCTCTGTCAAAGTGAATCCGAATACTTTGATGAAGCTTGAAACAGGTTCAAGAATATACTTCATAAGTGTCTTCATCATGGTATTAGCAAGGGACTCCTTCAGCGATTTAAGCTTTGAAAAATTTGATGTTAAACTTCGTCAATATTTCTATGCGGAATTGTTTCCCTCTTTCAAAAGTATGGTGGATTCTTCATCTAACATCTCCTTTCAAAAAAAGACAATTGACGAGGCTTTGAAATTATTTGAAAAAGTGGCTACTACTTCAGCCATGTAAGCTTCTGAGCAAGTTGTTCAAAAGAAAGCGCCAAGTGTATACGAGGTGGACGTTTACTCATACTTGTTTGAGAGATAGATTCATTTTTTCATAAGGTAAAGTACATATCACAAATAGCTAATGCGGTACAAACCAAGAGCCAAGTTGTGATGAGTGTGGGGTGATCATAATAAAATGTATTGTCATTTTCTGGCACAAGGAATGGAACAAGAGGATTTTACACAATAGGGATAATGTCAACAGAATAATCCACGTTTAGATACTTACAATCCAGGTTGGATAAAACATCCAAACTTCTATTGGGATAATCAGATTCTGAATAGGGCACATGGTCAACTTCAATAGCAGGAGAATAAGTCTCAGTTGGGAGAGATGTTTGGGAAATTTATGGAGAAAACAAATCAATACATGGAAACTAATAATCAATTCATGAGGAAGACTGTAACAACTCTTCAAGATTAGAGTGCTCTATTAAAAACCTGAAGACTTAAGTGGAAAATCAATATAGAAATTTCTATGACTAGCAGAACACCAGTTACTTTGGCCAGCAATACTGAAATCAATCCCAAGGAACATGCCAAAGCAATTACAACTAGAAGTGGGGTGCAATTACTAGAAATACATGTTAAGAGGCTGGTTGAAAATAAGGAAACAATACCTTCTTTAGATGAGCATGTGGGATAAACTGAATGGACAACAGAAACAGCTATTAAGAAGAGTTCAGATATACCACGGGTTAAGGTAGACATTCCTATCGATCCTAATGAGCCTCATATTCCATTCCTAGAGGTTGAAAAAACACAAGTTGGATTAGCAGTATACCAGATTTCTTGAGGTTTTCAAGAAACTTCACATCAACATTCTATTCGCCGATGCACTTGTTCAAATGCCTAGATGCGTCAAATTCCTAAAAGATATCCTATCCAACAAATATAAGCTAGAAGAACATGAAACAGTGATGTTGACCGATGAGCGCAGCACCAAAATTCAGAAAAAACTACCTTCAAAATTAAAAAACCCGGTGAGTTTTAGTATACATTGCACCATTGGAAATTGTTATTTTGATGAAACTTTAGGCAATTTAGGTGTAAGTATTAATTTGATGCCGATTTCTATTTTCAAAAAACTCGGATTGGGAAAGGCTAAAACAACTACAGTAACTCTGTAGCTAGCTTATTAATCCCTCGCTCATCTAAGAGTGATCATTCAAGATGTACTAATTCAAGTAGAAAAGTTCATTTTCCCAACAGACTTTCATATTCTTGACATGGAGAAAGACAAGGATATTACACTCATATTGAGCCGACCATTCTAAACTACGAGAAGGGTTCTTATTGATGTTCAGAAAGGTCAACTGATTATGAAGCTTGGTGAGGAGAAGATTTATTTTAATGTCTTCAGAGCCATGAAATTCCCTACTAAGTAAGACAGCTACTTTCAAATAGATGTGATTGAGAAAATGGTCCAAGACATATTTCTGCTACATAAACCATCAGATGCATATAAGGCATGTATTGTACATTCTCAATCTACTCACACTGATTCTCTTAAGATTGAGGAATGTGCAAGGTTTTGGAGACTAACCTACTATACAAGTGTAGATGCCATTTTGAAGAGTTGGGAACTAATCCTACAAAGTCATTACCATCCATTCAGCGGCCTCCTAAATTGGAACTCAAACATTAACACCTCATATTCGATATGCTTATTTGGGGGAGTCCTCTATATTTCTAATAATTATTTCAAATACAATCAGTAAGATAAACGAGGAGAGGCCACTTAGGGTACTCAGAGACAATAAGACAGTCATTGGATGGTCCATTACAGATATTAGATAGATCAACCCTTCACTGTGCATACATAAGACTCTCATGGAGTAGAATTTTTGACCAAGTGTAGATAGTCAGCGGAGGTTAAATCCAAATACGAAAGAGGTAGTTGAGCAAAGATATCGAAACTCCTCGATGCAAGTATTATCTACCCAATATCAGACAGTNTCCTTTTATTGATCAGATGTTGGAGAGGCTAGCAGGGCATGCCTACTACTGTTTTCTTGATGGCTACTCGGGGTATAACCAGATTCCTATAGCACCAGATGATCAGGAGAAAACTACCTTCACATGCCCATATGGCACTTTCGCTTATAGAAGAATGCCATTCGGATTGTGTAATGCACCAGCCACCTTTCAGCGTTGTATGATGTCTATTTTCTCGGACATGGTGGGAAATATCATCGAGGTGTTCATGGATGATTTCTCAGTCTTTGGGAAGTCATTTGATGAATGTCTTGAACATTTGGGTAAAGTGTTGCAACGTTGTGAGGACACCAACCTTGTGCTCAACTGGGAGAAATGTCATTTCATGGTGCAGGAAGGTATTGTGTTGGGGCATTTGATTTCAGGCAGAGGTATTGAGGTGGACAGAGCTAAGATACAGGTAATTGAGAAACTACCACCGCCGGTGTCAGTAAAAGGAGTTAGAAGTTTTTTGGGTCATGCTGGGTTTTACCGTCGTTTCATAAAGGATTTCTCCAAAATCTCAAAGCCGTTGTGCAATTTGTTGGAAAAAGGGGCTCCATTTCACTTTTCTGAAGACTGCTTAATGTCATTCAACATTCTAAAGGAAAAGTTGGTAACTGCTCCAATTCTAGCAGCTCCAGATTGGTCCTATCCGTTTGAACTTATGTGTGACGCCAGTGATCACGCAGTGGGAGCAGTATTGAGTCAACGCAAGGAAAGGATTTCTTACGCTATTCACTACGCCAGCAAAACATTGAATGAAGCTCAGGTTAATTATGCTACTACAGAGAAGGAGCTACTAGCAGTGGTGTTTGCGTTCGATAAATTTCGGCCATATTTGATTGGATCCAAGGTGATTGTCTATACAGATCATTCTGCCTTAAAGTATCTAATGAGCAAGAAGGACGCAAAGCCGAGACTTATTCGATGGATACTCCTATTGCAGGAGTTTGATTTGGAGATTAGAGATAAGAAGGGAAGTGAAAATGTGGTAGCAGACCACTTATCCCGACTTGAGTCTGGTGATCAAAAGGAGTCGGTGGAAATAAATTAGATTTTTACAAATGAGCAGATGTTCGTATGGAAGATACACCATGGTATGCTAATATAGTAAATTATTTTGCCAAGTCTATCACTCTATCGAATTATTCAAGTCATCAAAAGGAAGAAATTCTTTTTTGACTTGAAATATTATTTTTGGAAGGATCTCATTCTATACAGATGATGTACTAATTAGATTATTCGAAGATATGCACCAGAGGAAGAAGTGTCTTGAATAATGGAGCAATGTCACTTATCTGCATACACATGACACTTTGGTACATCAAAGACGACCAAAGAATTCTATAGTTTGGTTTCTATTAGCCCTCAATCTATCAGAGATGCTTTTGAGTTCGTTAAGAGGTGTGGCAGATACCAGCATATGAGAAATATCTCGAGAAGGAACGAGATGCCTCTTAATAGCATTCTAGACGTAGAACTATTTGATGTGTGGGTGATTGACTTTATAGGGCCATTCCTTTCATCGTTTTTGAATCAGTATATCCTAACTGCAATTGATTATGTATCCAATTGAGTGGAAGCAATAGCATTGCCAACTAACGATATTAAGGTGGTGATTGGGTTCCTAAAGAAGTACATTTTCAGCCGTTAAAATTGAAATAAATCAATCTCCATGGGACGATACTTGGAATCAAATCCACTTTATTACTTGTTAACGAACTATACACTTGTGGTATTCTTAATTCGAAAGATACTTTCATGAACATCTCCTATCGTTGGTGGGGGGCTTAACAAAATCATCATCATCTTCAATCACGTCGGGATGTCCAAGTTTACCATCGATTATCGTGAGCACCAAGGTAAATATTTTTTTAAGAGAGGAACCTGCTTTTGTACTTGTTCTCGCACGATCACTTGAACTTGGTATTTGGCCTTTCTTCAACTTTCCTTCCCGTGATAGCTTTAGTTGCACCAGTTTGATGTAGTCATATACAACATCATCATCTCCACATCCAATGAGTCCAAGTCGTTTACTTGAATCTATCGATTGAAGGTGCTCGTCCACCATCCAATTCCGGATGTGGGGATGCAGTCTAACATCCTTATAACCATATGTCCATTGAGACTAGAAATCTTCTCGTATATCTAGACTTGGAATGCTACAAATAGGCCCTTTAACCTATAATGGCTATTTATATTGTTCAAACCATCTTTCAATGAACCCACGATAGTCTCAAACAATGACTTATCCTATAGTAACATATTCATCACAACAAAATCGTCAACCAGTGCGAATAAGTAGTGATCACTGATCAACAACCTTTTTATGATGTAACAAAATATAAAATACCAAGCCCGGAAACGTCGTTGTTGGTCACAATTTTCAACAGACTAAAGTAAACTTTCGATCAAAACCCTTGATGCCATTAACAATATTGGTGAAGCGAGTAATCGTGTCAACAATACGTTCATCTTGTTTCATGAAAAAGTTCTCAAATTCTTTAACCAAGAGATTGATTTTAGTTTCATTTACTGTACTGATGCCAACATGAGTAACTTCCAATGCTTGTCAAATATCACATGTCGAATCACACGTGCTAATACGATTAAATTTATTTCTATCTAAGACACAATATAATTCTTATTGAAGTGCAAAATTTAATTGCCACATCAACGTTAAAGTATGCCCTTCTATTAAAACTGTTAAATATTTGTATAAATATGTATATAAAGGATATGATCGTATTTATTTTTTCCATTGAAAGCAATGAAACAAATAAAGAAATTGATGAAATTTATGTTTACCATCTTCGAGATGGATCTCTCCACCTGAAGCTATGTGGATGATTCTTTCTTTTAATTTTTCCGATTGTTTATTCTTTGCAACTTCATATTGAAGATCATAAATGTGTAACGTATGATGATCAAGATGATTTAACTACTGTTATTAACAATGAAAATATGAGAAGAACAATACTGACTGGATTTTTCCGACTCAATAAAGCAAACGACTTTGCTAGAACACTTCTTATCGAGATTTCCCAACACATTTTGTTTGGAATGGAAGTAGAAGATTTGGACTATTAGAAAGAACCAAATTGTTATAGAACAGATTGTCACAACGAATCCATCTAAATGAGAACATTATTTCCTTCATGTACTTCTTAATCATATTAGATGACCAACATCATTTGATGATTTATGAACTTTCAATGGGGCAGCTGTAGCTACATATCTAAAAGCAGTACTTCTACATGGTTTGTTAATTGTAGATAATCATTGTGAATAATGTCTATCCGAAACTATTGTTTAAAAGATGCCTATTTTTTTAGGCGCCTCTTTGCTATGCTCCTTAATAGAATTTTACTTGATCAGATTCTTGGTGAAATTT
Organism: Fraxinus ornus; assembly: GCA_903798235.1. NCBI lineage: Eukaryota > Viridiplantae > Streptophyta > Magnoliopsida > Lamiales > Oleaceae > Fraxinus > Fraxinus ornus. Next base: position 2,067 of record CAIGRF010388618.1, on the reverse strand, counting down.
TCATGTACTACAGTTTTGATAAAGTTATGGACAAATTAGAGCAAGGCTTACAGGAAGATATTTTGAATACTTTAACGTCAAATTGTATTCCACTGCATGAATTGAAACTTAGGATAATTATCTTGTAATGTTATTACGGAATGTCAATCCTTTAGAAGAATTATGCAATGGAACACACCTTGCTTGTTGAAAATTTGAGAAAAATGTAATTATTGCTTAAATCAAAGCTGGGAATATTTTGGAAAATATGTATTCTTGCTGAAGATTCCTTTTATACCCCTTCAGAATGATCGAAGTTCAATTCTATTTAAAAGAACTCAATTTTCAATTAGACCGTGCTTTGCAATGACAATAAATAAAGCACATGGTCAAACACTTTTTTCGTTGGTTTGTATCTTCTAGAACAGGTTTTCGTCATGGTCAGTTTTACGTAGCATTGTCAAGAGCAAAAAGAAGCACATCTATAAAATTTCTGTTTAAGAGTTCATAGCAAATGGACGAAATGTTGTTTACAAGGAAATTCTTTCATTCATACATCAATAGAATCGCAAATTCCCAACAGGTATATTCTTATGTCCGATACATAATTACAAATAGTTATGATTAAAAAATCTCCTACTCTTCTCATTCATTAAAAAATATTATCACTCCCATAAACTGCAATTTCAAGTTTATTAGATTTGTAGAATGTGCTCCATGTTAAATACATTGCATACATTTCTGGAAAAAAAAAACTTTGTTTTTAGTACTTCAATAATTAACAAATTGTGTTGCTTAAGTTTTCATTCTTGAGGTATTAATTTATGCTTAGGCATCTTTTTAAAAATGACATTTTATTTTTATATAATTCCAAATATTTTTTGAATTGTTTAATTTTATTTCGAACTGCTCCATCAGCTGATGCACTCTTCTTTGTTATTGGAGCCAATGGAAAAACCTACAACCGAATCATGGACATTGTCTCGAATACTAGCTATACCACCAATTGCCTTACTCATTTGGCCATGGTTACGGTGCATTCTCTAATGTTTCAAGATTAGCTTTTCCTTATAGGTGCATATGTTGTTCTTTAAGAGATTCTTTTAGATGATTTTATCTTCTTCTTTTTTTTCTTTTTAAAGCCGGTTAGGCAGATTGCTATGTTCGTTAAGGTTGTTTTCCTTACTTTTTCTTTGCAGGTGGTTCACTATGAATTTGGTATCTTAGACATTTTGATGACAACTGTTCCTGCAACAACAAGTATGCGATGTGTGCACACAACTATATACATGATACACTTCCAAATTAGTTTATATCTAATCATCGAAATCTTTTTATTGATAAATGTTCTATAGCCACAGGAAAGACGGTTGATAGATTAAAAACCAGATGGGTGTCTATGACGTTGGCCGGTACATAATCCCAAGTTTTGCTGGTGCAGCAAAGGTATGCGGCAATCTCCATTTGAAAAATTTATTCATCCGTAAATTTATGCCATATCTAATGATATTTCTTTGATTGAACTCATGGGCGGTTAGAAAAGTATTTGTAAAAGTCAATAGCAAAGGTGACTAGAATGGCTTTCTATCCTCTAATCTCTAAAGTTTATATTGTAGATGTAACTTATCGACTTCACAAAAAGCACTTCTTATGAATATATTAAAACAGCCATTAAATATGCCATCCATCCGGCCGCTTTTGCTTCCATGCGACATTCTAACTCTTAATCATTGTTATAATGGCATTTCAGATTCTTAATAATTTGATGTGAATTCATGTTGTTGAAAATGAAGTATGCAAGAGAAGGTTGGATAAACTGATGAAGATGTTTAGTTCTAATGATTTTTCTACAGTAATGTGCTTTCACACTGAACTGGTTTTGTGCTGTTCATTATTTGCTCTCCCTTTTCTTGTCCTTTTTTCTTTCCCTTTCCCTTTCCATCAAAGAGCAGCTCCCGATTAATACACTTTGTTGAGCTCCAAAGCCTTGGTCTTTTTCCTCTATATTAACAACAAAATTCATGTTATGTCTTCAACAAGTCTTGAATTCTCATATGGGCACAATATGATAGATTTCATACTTCTATG
>CAIGRF010388617.1:14874-25514 GCA_903798235.1 Fraxinus ornus | reverse complement strand
ATTCCTTTTATATCACAAATACCTATTAATTAATAATTTTGCTGACGTTAGCTTTGAAGCAATTAAAAAGCTGAAACTATAGTATTTGGTAAGCAGAACTTTGTATTGTTACTTACTCTGATTGGAATCTGAATTGAAATTTAAATTTTTTTGGGTTACTCTTAGGTTCTTTATGCGTACTCTTCTTGTCCATAAAGGTAAACTTGAGGAATTTTACTCTCCTTTACAATTTACAATGTCAAAGAATAAAACTTTGAGCATGAAAAAAAATAAAAAAAAATCAATGAATATCATTAATGGACTTCTGCTAACCTGAATTTAATTAGGGTCTAGTTTTTTTGCTTAGACTGCTTATTGCTATATTTTCCTACTTCATAGATCTTTAGTTATTGTGAACTTTCATTGCAATGGCATTTCTTTCTTGGTAATTTTTTGTTCCTTTCAATTTATATACTACATGCTTCATTAATCAGGCTTTAGGTAAGGTGTATTTGTCAATTTTGTTTTAGAAAAAAATCATGCATTCCCTAGCATAAAATTGGAGACTCAGACTTCGATTTAGAAGTGATCGCGTTCAATAATGCAGTATTCTTTCACAACCTTGTTGCCTTATTCTATGCCACTTAACATATTATATTTCTACCAATGACTTATGTGCTGTAAAGGATTTCTTTAATAAAGACTGGCCTCCGTTTTGGAATGATTTAATTTATAAATAGATAGAAATGAGTGGTGGATAAGTGGATAGTACTTGTGGGTCCATATAAATGAGTCTGCCTATAAGGATAGAGCATGAGAGAATTAAAGAAAAAGATCAGACAAACCTTTTTTCATCATTATATGGTTATGTTCACATGCGCAAGGGATGTATGCCCCTGTGTTGTTAATGATATTAATCTCATTTGTTTATGTACTCTATCCACTGGGGTATTACTGATAGAAAAATAAAGAAATCAAGGAGATTTAAAAGCAATTATAACGAGTAAAGCAAAACAGCTTTTTTCTTTTATATAGAGTGATGTCTAGTGAACATACGAATTTATCTTTTGTTGTTTAGTAAATGGTATTCACATTCTTCTGTGCTGTTGTTTCAAGGGTTGAATTCAGTTTTCTAATTGTCTGTACAAGTGACATATATCTTTACTGTCATCAGGAACATGTGATACCTCCTCTGTAGGATAAAAATTTACACTTTGAAAATGGTGCTGGTTAAATTTATGGTGAACTAGTCCTGATTAAATGGCAAATATTTAGTTCCTTCTCAGCAATTCTACACAGTAATCCGTTAGCTGTCTGAGTGCTTTATCTGTTATGTTTATTAACGAAGATGGCTGCAGATGTTTCTTTTTTTTTCAGGATTCTTTTAATTATTATACTCATTACAATTATTAAATATGTAGGTACCATGATTAAGTTGTTTAAAGTGAAGGAAAAGCAGAGAGAACTTGCTGAAAATGCCAATGGGAAGCCTCCAGTCAAGAAGCAAAGTGCTGGGGAGTTACGTCTTCATAAAGGTATTTGTTATCATTGTAACGAGGAATATTTAGACTTTAGAAGGTTAGAAATCTGTATGAATGAAAAGTTTAATCTGTTGACCGATGTTGCAGAATAAACAAATAGGATAAATTAATATATTTTTGAATGAGAAATGCCACCAAATATTGAGCGTTAAAGAAATAAAAGAGGGAGAACTTGCCTAATAACCTCATGGTGATCTGATAAAGTTCAGCATGGGATTGTCAGTGAAACCTTCATCTTTTTTTTTGCTACTTTTTTGCTACAGTAATGTGAAATTTCCAATCCCATAAAGGCGTGAAATGGAGAATAAATCGAGAAACTTTAAAGGGCGGCACTGAACAAAAATGTTATTGGAGTGTTGTTGTAGTCTATTGAGAAAATAAAAGGATAGATTCAATATAGAAACTATATTGAAGGAACTTGATGACCACTTATTATTCATCAAAAGCTCAAGTAATACTTTGAGTACATTGATCTATTTATAGAGTAAACTATCTANCTGCGTTTGATCTGATGAGCTGAAGAGAAGGCATGCTGCTGGTGAGCTGGAGAAGAAGCTGTTGCTGGACATGAACTGAAATTGGAACTAATATTGGAATATTCCAACACTTTCCCCCTCAAGATGGAACATCTTGAATTGTAGAGAGAAAAACTGAGATGCAGGAGAAGCATATGGAAAAGAAGTCTGGGTTCGTCCAGCTGAGAAGCAATCCAGAGAAGGGAAACAACAACATAATTCAATTGGAATGAAAGAGCATTCATGGCTCTGAAATCGGGCATTTGCTGAAGATAAAACGTCATCAACATTGATGAGTAAAAGAAGAAACTGGAAATGCTTAAACAAAACCCAGCAAGGTGGAACGGAAGCTATTGGTAGATTTCTTCATTCCAAAGTTGAGAAGGCGAAAGAAAGTGACAGAGTTGCAGACAGAAGGAGCATTTCGCTCTGATACCATATTGAGAAAATAAAAGGATAGATTCAATATAGAAACTATACTGAATGAACTTCATGAAGAGGATATGAAGAACACTTATTATTTATCAAAAGCTCAAGTGATAATGGAAATACATTGCTCTATTTATAGAGTAAATTCTAACAAACTTACAACATAACAAACTAAAAAAGAAACTAGAAGAATATGGAAGAAGAGGCTGCGTTTGATCTGATGAGCTGAAGAGAAGGCATGCTACTGGTGAGCTAGAGAAGAAGCTGTTGCTGGACGTGAACTGAAATTGGAACTAATATTGGAATATTCCAACATAGTCAACAGTCAAGTTACTCTCTTTTCATCTCTTCCTGTCCATATAGACTTTCATTCTGCTAAAAACTCTACTTGACCATTGATTTAGTGCTAGTCGATGTCACTTATCATTGTTTTCTCTGAAGAGATTTGAAAGCTGCTTAAATTCTCCAAAACAAACCACTTGTGAATTTGCTTGCCCATTCCAGTTTTGACAAAGTGAGGAATGAGTCGACTATTACACTCCGTGTTCTTGTAAATTTTGGTATTTTACTTGAGAGAATGATTTGGCAAATTTTCTGTAGGGTGTTTAGTGTCTCAACATTGTTCTACATGGACTGGATAGCCTCAGGATAGCAAAGTAGGAGTGGATAAATGTCCTAAACAGGTGTCTTTGACGTAACTTTCACTCTCTAGAATGCTTGAAAGTACTGTTAGTTGGTACCTCAAGTAAACATGGCACTGAACTGGTGTGCTGGACGAGCTAATGTCGAATCAAGATTCCCTGTTTGCGAAATTGAAGTGTTTTATATGGTACTGCCAGCTTGCTCAACCTCTGGACTTGATTAGGCTTTCACCGAGAAGGGTGACCAGGAATTGGGTTGACTTTTAGGCTATCTGATTGTCTATAGATTGACTTAGCTATTCTTGTAGGTCATTTTCTCCTTATGAGAGTCTGCACACTACCTTTTTCTAGTTCATGCCTTCTTGGCCTCTTGTGGACTTCGATGATAAGGCTTGGCTAAGTAGTAGTCAACAAGTGTCAAACATATGTCGAGTTTCAATTTCACCTTCCAGATTGCCATTTGACTCATGCCAGGTCATGTAGGCTGGACAATTGTTGCCATCTATGTGGGTATAAACATCGATTTGTTTACAAGAGTTGCCATGATAAGTCTTCAGTTATCATACTCGACGGATGCTTTTTGAATGCATATTATTCATTATTTGAAAATCAGAGTTTATCTCTAACTAATTTCGGCCAAGTAGTGACGGGGCTGGAGGAATTTATATGTATCCTAATCCCATGCTACTTGAATTAGAGTTTGTTAATAACTCAACTTCAACAAGATGCAAGTTCGGCCAGAGTGGAGAACTTGAATATGAATCTTTACATTCTTAGTAAAGACGAGATATCTTTACATTCTTAGTAAAGATGAGATTATACCTAATTGTATTTCTAATTACAAACAAACTTGGCCATAATGAATAGATAGAGAGAGCTTCAAGGGTGACATTTTTTTGAGAAAAATAAATATACACTGGTTCTTGGTACATAATTTTTTCTTTCCCAATATTTCCATAAAAATTCCATTAATTTAATAGCTTGAAACTGGAAAAAGAATAGGTCTTGAAGTGCACAAGGTGCCCTCGTGCTAGAGTTAAATAAACCATGGCATTTGTCAGAACACACCTTTGCTTTTGGAGTTCGTGCAAAAAAATTAAAAATCAGTCTCCATTCCTCAAGAAAATTTTAGAATTGATCGATGTTCCGCATCAGGTGTAATTCATCCTTCCCTCTACAATCTATTACAAGCATCTTCATTACTTCAGTCCATTGCATGCTTGTTGATGCCAACAATAACATCATTGAAACATATATGTCCATGACCTGGGAAAAAATGAAATTTTATAATTCTTGATTTTTAAGATATTCATTGGAAAAACTTGCATGACTACAAAACAGAAAGAAAAAAGTATCTAAATAATTTTATCTACCACTCAATGAGAAAGTAGTTTCCATGTTTCAAATTCATACTCAATTTGCTTGCTACAAAATGTCTTAGGAGGGAAATAAGGTAGCACATGCTTTAAACATACTCTAGCTTCAATGCTTCATGAATATTTATATATTTGTTTAGTGTACCAAAATTAGAGAGGGATGCTTATGTGTCTAGCGTTGTAAAGATCTTATTTATTCATTAAAAACACCATCAGTAAGGGATGTTACACACATACTGCATTCTTTTTTTTTTATATAACCGTAAATGTCCGAGTCAGCTTGCACGCACCTCGACAAATCCCACTGAGCCCCGAAGTTTACAATCGGTAATCACCTCAGTGGCCATGAGGGGATTTGAATTGGTGATCATTGGAGAGCAAACACAATACATGACCAATTGAACAATATGACATCCATCCATAACATTGAAGCTAAAACCATACAATGTTGAACTACTTGATTTAAAACCTTAAGCTATTATAGATGGTCACATGTATATCATTTAACTATTGTCTTCAATACGCCCTCTCACATGTATGCAGGTATCATTTTTTCGTCCCCACAAAGCATGGCACACGTGCACCATAAGAATCTTCATTTAGTATTCTTGCTGGATGCACGTCTACACTTGCTCACTCATGACGTATTGCAGCTTGTATTAAGTACAGACTTGAAAGCTGGAAATTGCTTTCTCATGATGTGGTAGGAGAAAGTTTTTTAATCCCTTCTTTTCTACCGAGACATTGCTGTCGCATTAGATTACTTTAATAATTCTTGTTGAACCGAAATCGACATTAGGACAAAGAACAAATAGTTTGTCTCCTTTGACAAGCCTTGTCAATACTCTTTTTCCTATTTGCGTGTTAACATGCTTTAGGACAAAATACAATATGGAAAGAAATCCATGCAATGGGTGCTGGAGAAGGGCTTCCTTTACAATGGCGTGAAATAGCAGCTCTGCAGTAGATTTCAGGGCACTGAATAGTGCTCTCGTTAAGACTTTATTTGTCCCCTACAAATGAGTACACACAGGATCCAAATAAGCCTCCAAGGTACATTGGAATCAAAAAAGATGTTTGTTGGCATTTATGCACTAACGACAACAAACCGAACACCGTAGATGGAAAGAATGTATACGACAGTCTGTGATATCCGGTTCTGCAATATACCTAACACCAGGAATGGTTTTATAGAAAATAAGAACTTGAGAATAATAAGAGAAGAAAATACAAGAGGAAGAATGCAAGATTTTCATATATATTAAAAGCTAAAGCATAAATCTCTTTATAGATGTTAATACACCCATTCGAATAGTTTGAAACCATCACAAGAGTCCCAACAATTCATAATTACAATTACATAACTGAATCCGTGTGAAATAAGGTAAAACCTGGAAATAACATGTGTTCTTTTGCGCGTATATGGGACGGCACTCAGAGCATGTAGGAATGCCTGCATGCTGCTGCCAGGTCACCCACAAGCTCAGGGCTGTCTCTGCTAAGTCCATGGCTGCTCCGGCTAGTCCTCCTCCGTCCTCCATCATCTCTAACTTGTTCCGGATGATTCCATGACTCATGCAAACTCTTTTAGGCATCCAACTATGTCAGAAACTGACATTATTAGAAATTCCAATACTGGGAAGATAGTGGCTGCTAGATGAATATTTTATGTTAGGTCGAGAATACAAATTAGGCGGTTAAATAAGGCCAATGTAAATACGATTTAAATTAGTAATATATAAGCCTCCTTTTGGGAAAAATTTGGTTATATTTTAGCTTTTGCATATTATTTTAAATTAATTTTTGTCATTTGCCTTTTCTAACCCAACAGGTACGTTTCTTCCATATTGACTGTCTTTCATTGTCTTAATTCTTCAATATGCTACCTTTTGTTATAGAACTTTCCATGTGGTCCTGATCGTATAATTTATGTTACTAATTTTTGTTCTTGTATGTATAACCTTTTTAGGCATTTCCTATGCAAGTATTTTTCTCTTGATTTTGGAATAAATGAGTTATTTTTGAGAATTTTTCGGCATTTGCAAATTATTTTAAAGGGAGTTTTAGCATTTTTCTTTTCCTCCCAAAAAAGTACTTTCCCCCATAGAGAATGTTCTTTCACGCTGTTAGGTCCTTAATTTGCTTCCTACCCCACAGGCCACCCTCTTGCCTCTTTATTTCTTTACACTTTTCTTCATATTTCGAGGAGTTGAGAAATAACATCTTCTTTTATTCCTCTTATCTGGTGTTGTAGATATAAGCGAACTAAATCTACCCAAAACGTGTAGCATATCGTTCCCTAATGGTAAGGACGACCTCATGAACTTCGAAGTTACCCTCCAGCCTGAAGATGGATATTATCTGTAAGTATATCTTTCCTGTTAATGTTTGTTGTAATCTGGAGCTCTTAATAACATCAATTAAATTCACTCCTCAACCGTTGGTCATAATATATTTTGCATCGCACATTTGAATTATTCGTCTTTTTCCATTATTGGCATCTTTCTATCTTGGAGTGGACCAAGGAATCAATCTGAACTCCAAGCCCTATCGCTTCGAAATAAATGCTTCCTTAGCAGTTTTCCAGAGAAAAATGAAACCTTAGAAATTTGAAATGACGTGGGGTGTGAATCCACAATGGACATGGAAGATTTATTACAAAACTTAAAAACTATGAATGATTATAGTTCCTTATTAAGAAATTTCTTAATGAACTTTAATTATAAGGCCCTTTGGGATAAAGCTTTATCCCAAAGACAGTCTTAACAGTTACATCACACCACGTGCATTGAATAGTCGCTCATTTTCAGGGGTGGCACCTTTATTTTTTCTTTCCAAATTTCTCCCATCTATCCTCATGAGGCACCAAAGGTGAAGTGCAAGACGAAGGTAAACGCACCCAGGATTTCAATCTATTTATTGACTAATGTAGCGAAGCTGCAGTGATTAAATTAATCTTGCCTGTTGCAGGTGTACCATCCGAACATTGACTTGGAAGGAAATGTCTGCCTTAACATTCTTCGAGAAGACTGGAAGCCTGTGCTGAACATAAACACAATTATTTATGGCTTGTATCACCTTTTCACGGTAATTTTTACTTTGGTTGCAAAGGAAATTCAAAATTCACGGCTTGTTATTATCACTAACTAGAGCTTCTGTATACACAGGAACCAAATCACGAGGATCCTCTCAATCCTGATGCAGCTGCCGTGTTGAGAGAGAACCCAAAAATGTTTGAATCGAACGTGAGAAGGGCAATGGCTGGTGGCTATGTGGGACAAACTTTCTTCTCTCGCTGCATGTAGTGTGTAAATTGGATGCATATGTAAGTTTGCTTTTCCTGCAGTACATTTTAACCCTGTTACAAATTTCACAGGAATCCGTGTGATGTAACTGATACATTCTATTTGTTTGTTTGTTTTTTTTTTTTTTTTAAGGTTAGCACATTGAACCTCTGCATGCATACACTGGTTACTCATACATTGTTGTTGGTTTATGGTTCCGATGTTACCATTCTTGTTTATATGAGCATTTTCGTCATAAAGAAATGAATAAAATCATAAAAACAAGAAATGAGGTGGAATCCACTGCAGCAGATTGGGACCCACCTAGTGAGGTGGCAGCATCTGATTGGGTGGTTGACCAGTTAAACCCCGAGGAGAGTACTTTGGTCAAAATCTGCCCCACTTTACAAAGAAAAAAGAGAAAATTACATAAACCTTTTCTTAAAGTTTATGACAATTACATAGATACTCCTCATATTTAAAAAATCTTAGAAATCTCCATTGAGGTTTAGTTTTTGTAACAGATATCCCACAACATCATCTAAAAGTGTATATATATATATATACCATTTTAAAATTGTTATATTGTTCTATTTAATTATGTATTTTCCTTTTCTTATTTCTTAAGAAGTACTCTTTCATACTTTTCATTTAAATGAAAATATTTTACTCTAAAAATACCTTTATAAATACCATTATAAAAATATAAAATTATCAAATATGATTTTTTTTTTGTTCAAATACGATTGACAAATAATTGAAAAAATTAACATAGTAATATTTTGAATAATTTAACAAAGCTAGTTAAAAATTTCAATAAATAAAATTACTAAATATGATTTTTTTTAATTAAATACGATTTGACATGATTTCCAAATCAACACAAATAAATATATTTGAATAATTTAATAAAGCTAGTTGAAAATTCATTTAAGTATTTTATATTTCTTGATTTATTAGCACTCTCTCTATCTTTTTTTAGTTTTTTTTTTTATATACTCTTTAAATTTATAATGTATTAAGTTTAGAAAATTAAATTAATTATCGTAATATTAAAAATGCAAAAAAGTTGGTATCATAGGTTTAAAGCTTAAATCAATTTTTGTTTGTCCATTTTTAAATGAGAAATCAATATTCCTTAAAATATATTGAGATTAAATAACTTTATTTAAAAAGATTTTTTTTTTAATATAATTACAACAATTTATTTGTATATTAGAAAGAAAAAACAATGAAGAAAACAATATAGATAAGTATTACCTAAGAGAGAAGGAAGCTGAAAATAATTATGCTTAGAGAGGAGGTTACTTAAATTTCTTAAAATGGAGATGATTTCTCTATAATTTTCAGAAACTTGTCCTGAGATTTATGTAAATTGCTCAAGAAAAAAATACTTGTACTGTGACTTTCTTTTGCAACAACAATACTGAGATTCTAGGGCCAAACTGATTTTTTAGCAGTTTTCTCCTTTTCTTTTATCACTACCCTCCCTCCCTACTCACCTTCACATTTCAAAAAAAATAAAAATAATAATAATAATAAAATTCAAGTACTCTCAAAGCCGATTGCTTCTAGCACTCCCACAAGCGCGCCAAAAATTGAGAACAAGTTTGCTACACTTACGTAATGATTGACATATTTATTTACACTCTATGGCATGTCACACAATTTTGTCATTTATTTTAACATTTAATATAATAAATGGTATCGAATGTACAAAAATGATGCTTAATTCAATTGAGAATGGTATCATATTATCTTGACATGTGTATTAAGGCCCCGTTTGAGCAACCATTTTCTAGAATGAGAATGAAAAATATAGTCGTTTTATTGGGCCCCACAGAAGAGATAGAAATTCAAAATTGATGGTTTGATGTGATGAATAATGGTCATATTTTTCATTTTTAGGGAAGAAAAACGTGGCTCAAACGGGCCTAAGAGAGTGTTTGGTGAGATTAAAATTAGATTTTTTTGTAGATTTTGATAGAAATTTTTGAATTGTAATTGAAAATTTGTGGGGCCCATAAAAGATGTGAAATTAAAATCAGATTTTAATCTGCTAAATAGGTACGAGTCTATGACCCAAATAAATATTCATTTCAATTTTTGACATGAAATATTCTCTGATCCCAGGCCAACAAACTATTCACTTTATAGATTAACACCCTCACTTTGTTCCAATCTCAAGTCCCCTTATTTTCTGAATCAAAAGGGTCAAAAGAATCAGGCGGGCCCACTCAAAATCACTCAGACAGGAAATGTTAGTATATTGTATTACACTGTAAACATCCTCTCCAAGAAGTTTATCTGTCAAAAGACATCCACATTAATATCCCAGAACACATACAGATTCTTCCAAACTTGTAAAAGGCAGGGGGGAGCGTATTCCTCGTGAGTACTGGTGTCCCAGCAAACGAAATATACGCTACTATTACCTACACACCCCCACTCCATCCCGCCCCCCGCATATATATATACGCGCACACAGAAGGAGAAAATATTATTATTTTTTTGGGTGTGTGTTTTAGGAAGAGAAAGCCAAGAAAATGATGTGGGAAGCTGGAGGATCATCAGCATCGTCTTCAGCAGCTGGTGGTATAGGAGGTGATGGAACCGGCAGCGGTGGCGCAGGGAGGAGGAAACCATCCTGGAGAGAAAGGGAGAATAACAGGAGGAGAGAGAGGAGGAGGAGAGCAATAGCAGCCAAGATTTATGCAGGGTTAAGGGCACAAGGGAATTACAATCTGCCAAAACACTGTGATAACAATGAAGTCTTGAAAGCTCTTTGTGTCGAGGCTGGTTGGATCGTTGAGCCTGATGGTACCACTTATCGTAAGGTGAACTTTTCTGTTTGTCCCTTTCTTTCTTTTTTTTT
>CAIGRF010388553.1:0-17306 GCA_903798235.1 Fraxinus ornus | reverse complement strand
AATGTCAAAGTTGCTCGTCAATTTTAAAAAAGTGACATTGTGTCACTTTTTTAAATTTTGTCACTTTTTTTTTGTTTTTTTGTCACCTTTTAAGTTTCTCAATTTTTAAGAAGATAAAAAAATGATTATTGGTGCTGCACAAATGAATGGTGCTATTTTTGTATTTGTCACTTTTTTGAGTCTGTGTCACTTTTTTGAGTTTATGTCACTTTTTAGAGTGTGCGTCACTTTTTTTATTGTTTTGTCACTTCATTTTTATAAAAAAAAAAGTGACATTGCGTCACTTTTTTATTTTACACAGTATTTTTTACTTCCTAAAAATCTTTCATATAATCTTAAGGGTATTTTTCAAAACACCTCTAATTTTAAGGGTATTTTTGTAAGTACCCCTTTTTTTTTCACCTCTTTCTCAAGCCCATCTTTAAGTGTAACAATAACGTCAACTTAGAAGAAGCCCAGCCCAGCCAAGCCCAATGAACATGTCCAGTCCCATTTTGATTTTACTGGCTCATGCCCTCAAAGCATAACACGTGGCGATTTGTTAGTTAAAGTCAAAAGTTAAGCAAAACGCGCCAAAAGATCGCCAGCTTAACGGTGCGAATTAAAGGCGCGAATCGCCTATTCGGACCTGATTAGATACCCACTTAAAAACTATTTTAACCAAAAAGATAGAAAAAAGGCCCCACCATCCACTAACAAAAAATCAGAAAACCATTAAAAAAAAATATAAAAATATATTTAAAACTCGATCGCCAAAATTGAAACTAGTTAATGAAAATCTTTTATTTTATGATAAGTCTCTATTGGATAAAGTTTTTTTTTATTTTTTTTATTTTTTTATTATAAGCTTCAAAAATCCAAGTACATGGGAAAAAAACGCACTTTCTTCCGACTTTTTGTGCTTATCAATCCATGTCCCTATTTGGGATCAATACATTATCCTCTGTTTTGGGAATAATATATTTTGGAATAGTAATTTTTTTGAAAAATTTGTAGTTGAAAAATAATAAAACATTTTGAATTTGCGTTTATAATAAGGAGAGAAAATGTATTAAATTATAATGGGATCAAACAAGAGTCATAATTCTTGAAAGTCAGGCATTCGGTAATTTAATTTTTAATTAAAGAATTCATGAGAGAAAAAAAATGCTATTACCAAAAAGGCCAAACTACAAGATTTTATAAATGTTGAGTAAATTAAGCCCCTATTCGATGACCGTTATTTTTAGAAAATAGATTTTGGAATAGTAATTTTTTTCAAAACTGCGTGGTTAAAATTTAAAATAAAATAAAATTGGGATTTACGTATAAAATATTTTATTGTGTAATTGAAAATGAGTATGAGAGTTAAAAGAGTTTTGAAATAACGGTTATCAAGCACCGGCTAAAGTTTTCATTTTACAAGCCACACTATAAACGAATGGTGCGCATATTGTCCTATACAATATGACTTCACTCCCTCGATTATTGGTCATGTTTTCGACATCATTTTCATTGAGGTTGTGTCGAACACTGCGTAAAAGGCTCTAGAACAAATTCACAATTGCATGGCTAATTGATATTATTAGCCATTTCGATTTCATGTAGGTGAATTGCGTCCTGCAATCTAAACTGTTGAAATATATTAGAAGTAAATTCATCGGGAGGGATTTCGATCTTCATTTCGTCCATTGTAATTAATATTTTATACATAAATTGTGGTTCCCTCCACATCTACATCCGAACCAAATTCCCTCCTTCATTCGTCTCTCCTTAGTTTTCTTCCCCCATTCTTTCTCTCTCTTCTCCCGCTTTTTTCTTTTCTCTACGCCCAAAACAGATCTCCCCCAACTCCTCAATTCAATTCTATTCTATTCTTAACCAAATCCCATTTCTCCCTGCGAATTCTTATTCCGTTATCCACCTCTAATTTCCTTCCCTTTTGCTTTGCTCCAAACCCTCAAAGAAACCTCAAAAATCGATTCTTGAAATTGAAGACAAAAGGGAAAATTCTAGTCAGTCTTTGAGCTTTGAAAAAAAGATAAAATTATGCAACAGAAGCAATCACAACAGCAGATTATGAAGAAACAGTTGTCGTTCACTTCTATGATGCCGCCGTTTGGAAGAGGAGGAGACTGTGACTACCACCACTTCTCATCCTCGGCTGCCACCTTCAATGGTCGTCCACTGGCTGGTCAAGAACCTGATGAAACCATTGCCGTAACGACCCCTCCTGTAAGCCCTCATATTTTTATCTTTTTCACAAATATTTTACTCTGCACATATTCTTTTTGTGTTTGATCTAGTAGTTATCATAGACATAATTAATGATTTTTCGTGTGATTAACATTTATACGGCTTCTTTTGTGTGCATTCTTCACTTTTAGGACAAAGAATAACTAATCAAATTGCTGATGTTGAAATCTGGGGTCAATGTCTAGGTTTGTTTCAATAATTGTTGAATCAACCTAGTTTTAGTTGAAAAAGGTGGAACCTTTTGCTGTCTAGGGAAGTATCTTGCAATGTGTTGGAATTGGATTAGAATATTTTTATAAATCACAAGGGGTTTGATTATATCTTGATTTAGTCGTCAAGATATCACATTTTTCTGTTATCTAAGTAGATTTGTGAAGTGTTTCTGTTTATTATCTAGCAGAGATGAGTGTGAAATTTATTTTGCTGATATTCATATATTACTTGATTTATGTCTGGAGTTCTCAGTTTGGTTTGAATCTAACATTATGATCTTTGTATTTTTTAGGACGTGTTTCCAACTGTTTCCTCTCCCTTATGCATATGATTTTTTTATTTGATTGATTTTTAGTTTTTTTTCTTCTAGAGTTTTTCTAGTTGTGAAACATGTAAAAACTTGATTTTAATTGGGTTAAAAAGCTTTATTCTTATTTGATTTTATCTGAATAGTTTTCAACCTCCTTTCTCGATGTGACTGTGTTTTGAGCTTTCCCTTTTTATTTACTGTATCCTTGCATCCATGGATTACTCAATCTGTTGTCAACTAAAAGTTCAACATTCCTTGTGTTTCTGCAATAAAAATGTAAATTGAACACAGAAGTAGATGTTATTCCTCTCAAGCAATAAATGAAGTTGAAAATCTAGGGACATGCAATGCTTTTGCACTTATTGCTGTGAAGAGGACTAAATTTTTGGAAATTGTTTGATTGAGATTTTCATGAGATCAGGTAATAGAGAACTACATAAAACAGCAACTTCATGGACTTAGCAAACTTTATGATCCTCAGTAAGGCATCACTTTATATTCTTTATCAAGTCAAGGATTAAATCTTGAATATGGTGGTGAATTTCAGAAACCCTGATTGAGTATGCTGTATCAGTTTGGAGGCTAATTCTGCAATTTACTTAAGTAAAAATTGATTTTCAGAAGCTCGAGTGCAATTCAAAATATGAATCAATTTTAAGTCTTGGTGACTAGTTACAGCTCTAGAAATCTGTTTTAGCGTATTGGGGCTGGCTCTGCTAGTTCATTGTCTGGAGCGTTGAAAGAGTTCTTTCTACAATCCATAAGTGCAGTGTGTTTGATCTTTGAAGGAGTACTTAATCCATATTGAAATGGAGAAATTGGAGCTTATTCTACGTGCCTTTGCAGGTTGACAACTTTAGCTTATTAAATTTGTGTATTGCATTCCAGCTTAGTGTTACTACATGTAGGTTTCCAATTTTATCATCGCTTCTCACTAGCACCCCCAAAAATCTAATAGACTCTGATATTCTAATATCAGTTGGCCTTATGTGGATGTGCTTAGTGTGTCACTACATGTAGGTTTCCAATTTTATCATCACTTCTCACGAGCACCGCACAAATCTAGTAGTCTGATATTCAATTTTGGATGTGGTAATTGCATTTTCTTTATTATCTTGTAACTTGGTTTCCTTTATGATAAATGCGTTTTTAAGTAATGCTAAAGTTTTCATCTTGCAGCTTCTATATTTGAAAAGCATTATAAATCCCTTCTGATTCTTACCCAGTATGGTTATTTTGGACATGTATGGTTTATCCTAGAAACCAAGTCAAGTTTCTTGTATTTCCAGCTGCTTATTCTTCTGAGAGACGCTTTAATTTATGTGAGATAATTGTTCAGTTAAGCTTAAAACATGTTGCTAAGTTTGACTTGTTTACTTTTGTGTCCACTAGCCACTAAAGCGGAAGAATGGAATGGGAGACTGTGAAGTAGGACGAATGGAGCAGAACATAGGTCCTGGATGTGTCGGTGTCATCGAGGCTGCGCTTCAGACACCAGTGTCAGGAAAAACGGGAAAGGCACAAAAAGTTCCAAGGATGACAAAGGCTAATAAAGCTAGATCGCAAACTCCGGTGGCAAATATTGGTGAGTAGAATTATTGTTAAAACTTTTCTTTTGGGCTCTAAGTTAATTATTTATTATTCTTGTGCTAGTGAGAGTAGTGTCAGTTAATGGATGTTGTCCCCTCTCTTTATTCTAATGTTGTTTTGTAAGTTGTTTTTAGTACTTATTTCCAGAAGGGAAAGACTGGAGAAGAGGATTATAGATTTGATAAATGTTTACGATGCAGGTTCCTCTTCAGGGAATATTCTCACTCCACTGGGCCCTTGTCGTTATGATAGCTCCCTCGGTAAATATTTATGCTTGTTCTGTTTTATAAATTCTCTCTCCCTCCCACCGCAAGACTTTGAATCTTGTAATAAACTAGTAAATTTTGACTTAACTGATTGGTTATGTTTTATTTTGAGAACTACTTATAATACTGTCATTTTACTTGCTCAGGTCTCTTAACAAAGAAGTTCATTAACCTGATCAAACATGCAGAAGATGGTATTCTTGATTTAAATAAAGCTGCTGATACATTAGAGGTAATTATATCTTTCAAGTAATGCTTCACTTTCGACTAAGTCAAAGTGGCTGAAAGTGTTGTTTCAACAGGTGCAGAAGAGGCGTATATATGATATAACAAATGTTCTCGAAGGCATTGGTCTTATAGAAAAGAAACTCAAGAACAGAATCCAGTGGAAGTATGGAAGTGCTCTTTTAGTAAATAAATTTTATAGAAGTTTCTTTTCCATTTAGTTTTTACTTCCCTTTAAGAATTGATCAGAAAATGAGAAGTTTCTAATGGGTACAATTATGAAATAGGGGTGCAGATGTCTCAAGACCAGGGGAAGTTGATGTGAGTCTTAACAGCTTACAGGTATGAACTTAAAAATAAATAAATTGGTCCTTGACATTTGCACACTGGATGACTTGGGTATAGTTTGTATGACTGGTATGCATGTCCCTTCGCATGCGCGCGCTCTCTCTCTCTCTCTGTGTGTGTGATCCCTGGACAAGTTACATGGAATATGTCTTGCATAGACCTAAAGAAACTCTTTAAAGATTGATGCAATCTGAGTAAAACATGTTTGAAGAGGAGGATGGACCAAATTTATCATGACCTAGAGCCAACTCCAAATTTATTGTAATAAGACTCAGTTTGT
This sequence comes from Fraxinus ornus, assembly GCA_903798235.1. NCBI lineage: Eukaryota > Viridiplantae > Streptophyta > Magnoliopsida > Lamiales > Oleaceae > Fraxinus > Fraxinus ornus. The sequence continues at coordinate 11,839 of CAIGRF010388553.1, read as the reverse complement.
TGTTGATGATGTTGGATATTTCTTTTTCATTCTACTTAGCTGCATGATATGCTCAACAGTTTATTATTGTTTTATTCTTCCTGTTTTGTTATAAACATACAACTTAAATTGTCTCATCCATGCTGTATTGAGTTCAAATGCCCAAGTGAAGATCTTCTGCATTAGAAGATTGACAGCTGGGATCAGTTATGTTAAAATTCTCATAGCTAACTGCAAGAAACATCTATTAGTTGAATTATTCATTCATTTATTTTGTTCTACATACCTCATGCTGCATCCATTTTCATTTGACAGCAGATGCATCTTTAATAATATGCATAACTGAGCTATAAACTTTGAAAGCCAAAGGGAACTGAGCATCATTTAGATTCTGGTCGTGAGTTAGATTAGTCCTCAATCAAATTTTTGCTCCTCGCAGACAGAAGTAGAAAACTTGAACATGGAGGAGCACGAATTCGATAAACAAATAAGGTCACAATTTGACACTTCCATCATTTCATTAAAATAAAAGTATTTTTCCTGAAGCAATCTTGATCACGTGACTTTTTCATTTATATTTCTTGTTTTCAGTGAAATGCAGGGAAAGCTGAGGAGCCTAAGTGAAGATGAAAACAGTCAAAAGTAACCCTCTTCTTTTTCATTCAACTAAATAATTTTAATTTCAGGGGGCTAACTCACATTTTGATTGTTACTTAAATTTTTTTTATTTTTCCTCTTTGCCAGGTGGCTCTTTGTAACTGAAGAAGATATCAAGAACTTGCCTTGCTTTCAGGTATAGATATGGTATCAGTTCAACCTGCAGCTTTCACTGGTTAATTAGTACTAAAAATGGAGATGTTGCTTTCATCAGAATGAAACTCTCATAGCAATTAAAGCTCCACATGGCACTACTTTAGAAGTTCCATGCCCTGATGAGGTAATTTTCCTCATTTCTCTTGATTTAACCAATTACTTGGACTCTTGGAGTTATATTATTGTTGAAAAATTTGTGCTCTTAATATGCAATCATGCAAATCCCTCCCCTACAGGCCGTTGATTATCAACAAAGGAGATATAGAATAGTTCTTCGGAGCACCATGGGCCCTATAGATGTTTACCTTGTCAGGTAATCTACATATGCATTTTCCTCCTCCTCCCCTTTTTTTTTTTGGGAAAATTGCATATTCTATTGCTTAGCACTTCTTAATCAAGGCTAAACTCCATCTGGAAGATCCTCTTTTTTTTTTTTTAGAGGTTTGATTTTTCTCACTGTTAATTGACTTAGCCAATTTGAGGAAAAGTTTGAGGAGATAAATGCGTCTGAAGTGGAAGCAAGCATTCCTTCAACATCAGGTGCCGATGAGAATGAATCTGCACTACCAGCAACTGAGGAGAGCAGAGGAAATGAAGTTTATTTGCAAGGAATAGATGCTCAAAAATTATGCTCAGACATGAACACATCACAGGATTTTGTGAGTGGAATCATGAAGATTGTGCCTGATGTTGATGTAAGTCATCAATGTGATAACAAAGAAATCTTTTTTGGTAAATATTCAGGGATTCAAAGATGTGAAAAATTAAAATTCAGGGCATCATTAGAATTGTTTCAAAGCAAGCACAACATTTTACAAGAGCAACAAATTTTGCGTTATTAACAAATCATCATCATCATCTTAGAGCTTTTTTACAATGGTGAGGCAAATATGGAGAAAATTTCTAGTACTTCGGGAATACGGAACTCGGTGCTTCCTGCCACTATTTAATTGTGGGTCCCAGTTACTTAATACACATATACCGAGTACTCCGTATTCCTGGAGAATTAGAAATTTTTGTGTGGAAGCATTAATATCCTAGCTTTTCTTGTTGAGCTGTAAGAAAAGAAGTATACTTTCTTCATGCAGAGTAGTTTTCCAATTACTAAATAAACCCTTTGGCAATTGCAGAATGATGCTGATTATTGGCTATTGTCAGATGCCGATGTAAGCATCACAGATATGTGGAGGACAGAATGTATCCTAACTTGAATCAGTTTTTAGCTTTCTTTATTCTTCTTCTTTTTCTCGAAAGATACTCTTCTCAACCATGTAACCAAATTCCATGACTCCATACTATAGCTGAGGTTGACTGGAATAGCTTGGATACCATTCATGAAGGCTATGGTATGGCTAATGTCAGTGTGCCAAGACCTCAAACTCCAGTGCCTAGTACTACTGCAATGCCTTCTGTAGCCAGCACCTCAGGGAGTTAAAGGAGATATTGTAATGATCCTGAATAAAGACACTAGGGCTTATTGCTCTTTGTGAGATATTGAAGACTGAGATCCCAAAAGAGTGCCTCAACACGATCATTTTCTTGGGTTACCTTCCAAGTGTTCTTTTGCAAGTCAGAAGTGCCGGAGAATAGAGGGACCAAGGGTCCTTTCTACAGTATTTGTTTAAATAATTTGTGTAATAGAAATCCATAAATAAATAGTTGCTGACAGAATTTAGGCTCTGTATATTTTTAAATTTGTTGCTATCACATTATGACAAATAGATAGGCTGTCTTTTGTAAATTATTAGTCTAGATTATACTTTATGTAATATTATATTCAGCAAATTTTAGAAGTTTCACATCATGCTAATTCTGTGTGGTACAATATTTTATTTATTTTTATTTTTCACCAGTCAATCTGTTGAATGGAAAAGGATGACGAACTTGCTGTGTCCCTTTATTTTCTTGGCCTTCTAGCCTTTTTTCTTTTACTTCCATAAAGCAGTTCCAAATTATGCCCTTTTTGCTCATTCATGAGTTTTTCAATTTTTAAGGAAAAATTATACGGTAAATATGCAATGCCCGTCTCGTCATGCCAAAAACTAAATAACAATTACGTACAACTTCTATGTCTATACTTAATATATTCTCATTTTGGAGTTTACAATTGAGTCGTCACTCGCCACAATTACATGATTGTATGTTGAATTGTCTAGACAATAATGATGGTACTCATATAGAAATTTTGCGAGCTTACTTTTTCTACATAATGGAGAGAATAAGAAAAACATATCAATGAAATTCTAGAAGCCACAAAGAGGTTGATAAACCATATTCGTCAACCTACGACCATTGGATTTTCAAGAAATTGAATCCATATATTTTTTTAATTTCCATTCAACAATTTTCAAGTCGTCGATCCAGGTGTATTAATGAAAATACTCAAACAACTACCATTGCTAGAGAACATAAAATAAAATATCAACAAAATCAATATTTATTGAAGTTTAAGAGAAACAGGAGAAATATCTTGCGGTTCTCCATGAACTCTTTATTAAACATGAGAATTGAATAGGGAAAAACATATCAATGAAATATTTTATGGAAATTAATCAAACATGGAAAATTTGGAATTCGCAATCGTGACGCCGCCATCAACAAAAAGGTTGTGTCCATGCACACACTTCGATTCATCACTTGCCAAGAACAGAACCGCTTCAGCCACATCCTCTGGCTGAAGATAAACACCTTTGAGAACGGAAAATACACCACGGCATCCCTCATCATCCATTTTGTAGAATTCCTTTGATTGACGCGTAGGAACTACATGTGGTGACACACAGTTTACGCGAATGCCATGCTGTCCAAGCTCCACAGCCAAATTCTTTGTGAGTCCTACCACCCCATGTTTTGAACTCACGTAATTGTGTGAAGAACCACCACCTATTTTCGAACAAGTACTCGCTGTTGTGATTATGTTCCCACTGCGATTTGGGATCATAACACGGGCAGCGTGTTTAGCACCCAAGAACGCACCTACGAGGTTTACATTAATAATCTTTTCGAACTCAGATTTTTCGATTTCAAGAATGCTTGGATTTGGTATCCCCCCTATACCAGCATTATTGTGCAGTATATCTAATTTCCCAAATTTGGCAACAGCTGTGTTAACTGCAGTTTCTACATCAGATTCTTTAGTTACATCACAATGGACGTAAGAGGCCGATGATGGTCCCAATTCCTTGCATACCTTCTCTCCCAATTCTTTGTTGACGTCTGCAACCAGAACTTTAGCTCCATGTTTGGCGAATAATCTGGCAGTTGCCTCGCCGATTCCAGTAGCAGCACCGGTGATTAGAGCTACCTTGCCTTCCAGTCTAGATTCATACATTTTGTTAGTACAGAAAACATGTGTGATAATTTCGAATTCAACTATCAAAATAAAAAGCTCTTTTACTTTGAGAAAAAGCCTCAAGAATTAAATAATTATTAATGGAGTTATACCTTCTAATCAAAGTTGAAGCCATTGATGAACTTCCCACAGATCTTCTTTGCGGTGAATGTGAATTGTTGTTTTTCTGTACTTCTAAACGCCTTTTATAATGCTAATCACAAAGAGGATAAAGACTACACGCAAGAGTCCGCATCTATTTCAAACTATAAACAGGTTTTTATGGTAACTATTCTCTCAATTAGGCATTTATTTCTAACTATAAAACTGGTCTTTAAGATAACTATTATCTCTTAATTTCCACGTCATTTCCAGCTCAATTAGGCATTTATTTCTAAATAAACTGATTTTTAAGATAATTATTCTGTCTTTCCACGTCAATTCCAGCGCAATTAATTAGGCATTTATTTCTAAATAAACTGATTTTTAAGATAATTATTTTCTCTTTCCATTAGGCATTAATTTCTTAACTAAACTGATTTCTAAGATAACTATTTTCTCTTTCCACGTCATTTCCAACGCAAGCAGGCATTTATTTCTAACTCATCTTATTTTACATATGAGATATTTATTATCTCTTTCCACGTCATTTCCACGTACTTGTGTCCACATTAATTGAATTATTGCAATACTTCCAAATAATTTTTACTCGTTTAAAAAGGAAGTGAATTGATCTATACACTTATACGGAGTCCTAAAATATCGGTATTTGGTAGTTCTTTTGACAAAATATATCTTAAATTATTGTATTTTATGTTATATATGTAAAACTCAATGGTTGAACAAGGAATCGAAAGAAAGAAACGAAAAATGATGAAAATGACAAAATCCAAAGTTTGATGACCAAATTATAATTATTCAATAGTTGATTCGGACCACAAGATCATACTTTGAAGATTGCTATGAGATAATTGGATGGAACTAGAACTCAAAAAGGAATGAAATATGATCAAAATCAATTTCCAATTGTACAAGTTATATTCCAAGTTTTTAGCCAAATATTGAAACGCAGTTTTGGTACAGTAAAAGTCCGAATTGGAAAAATTCTATTTCTAGCAAAGTTGTAGCCTTTGAGTTAGTCTTCCAACGCACTTTGAATCGCATCAATCGAATATTGGAAAAGAAAGTTATGGCTAAAATACTGACTGCTGTGTAAAGACAAAATCCGCACGTGAAGACAACTTTCCTTATTCGATTAGAACTCTTTTGGAAACCAATTTGAACGTGATTTTTAAACAATTTTCTACTCCTACAAATACATAACAGCAGAATACATATGGGAGCCTCGGATATACATATTATACGCCAATATCCATCATAAAAAATAGAGGAAATCAATAGTTTTGTGAGAAATTACAAGAGGGATTGCAAGAATTCATTCATTGAAGATCCAACTTAGTTTTTGGGCAAAGAAGAGAAGGTGCAACTGGAGATTCGTCAAGAAATCATTGAAGAGATTCAAGATTCATCTTCATCTTCTCAATTTATCAAGAATTCGGGTTATGTCTTTTCACTTAAACATATGTTTTTGTAATTTCAACATGTTAGGCTAAACTAAACATCACTAGGATGTGATGAACCCTTGTTATGATTTATTTATTTATTTATTTGAATAAATAGAATGATATTAATTTGATTAAGTGTTTTGATGTTTAATATTGATTTTATTGTCTTTTCAATTATTTGGCCAATAATTGAATTGTTTATGAATTTTATTGTTATCGAGAGAGATAATATGATTTAAATATATAGTAATAAACATTGTGAGGTTCGATAGATGATAGAGATATACATATATGCTTTGCATGGTTGATAAATATGTTCTAGTTCGTTAATGCATTTATTCTATTCGTATTTTTCATCTAGAGATAGGAAGGTCGCATGAGGGAAATAGATTTAATTGCCATCAAGAGAAGCAGTTAATTAAAAATAGGAACATTGATCAACATGCATGATTTCAAATCATCATTCTAAGTTATTGAATTGAAAACGAATTAACAGGCAGGGATTCTATATCTTAGCAATACATCTCACGAATTTGATAAGTCTTTAATTAGTTTTTTGAATTGGTTGCTAAATTAGATATTAATTAGTTAAAATTAAATCTTGCTATTCGATTAAGAGTATTTGTAACTTTAACTTGATCAATACATAGTCCTCGTAGATTTGACATTCTACACATCATTATATTACTTGTTTACGATTTCGTTCACTTGTGAGAAATCAAATGATCGTGAATAATTTTTATTTTTATTATTTTTTGTTATATGTCACCTTGAAGAAAATAAAATTGATGGACTTTGTAGTCTTGTCGGTCACAATAAAATTCATAGCATGATAGTACAGTCCATTTACTTTATTTTGTTTGATCTAAACATACAAGTATTGCTGGAGAAGAAAATGTATATCAATATTGAACTAATTTTGTAGCTTAAATTAAAAAAACGTAGATTGAACCCAAGAAAAGTAAATTCATACAAATTAAGTCTAAGTTATTATAATTCGAAGAAACATATTTAACAAAATTACTCAATAATTTAAATTTTAAGATAATAATTGTTATATTACAAAAGATTGGGTTTATCTTCAATATGGGATTAGTCCTCTTTTTTTTTTTTTTTTTTTTTTTTGCAGAAGAAATTCTTAAGAAAGTCAACTTTAAACCAGCTTCATGTAAATGTTCTATCTAAATAAAATACATCTAAACCATTATTTAAACATATCCAAAAACAATTTCTTAGACTCTGAAACATGGACCCTTAGATTACTTCTAATGGCATGTGGTCAAGGGGAAAGTCTAATGGCATTGTGCTGGGCGGAGCTAAAAGATCCATGAGTCGTTAACTTCTTTTCCTAGACAAGAAATGTTGATAATATATGGAAAATAAGCCGAGGCCATTTGACTATTCGTAGCACAGTCCATGCAGCAACTCATGATTCATGCAATCATGGCAACTTGTCAAGAAAATAAATACAAGAATAATCATTAAAAGCTGTTTTATGTCAATTTCATAATATTTCTTACCTCTTTTATGTATGTCAATAAATTTTTTTTGTTTTTTTTTTTGGTCAAAACCAACTCAAACGATGGTTTCCATAGCAATTCACAAATCACAATACTAAATCTTTAAATCATAAATCAATTTGTAAAAATATACTAAAAGCTCAAAAATCTGAAATTTCGAATTCAAATTGACCTGGGCACTACATTACAAAGCTCGTACACCTATTGCACACTGCTCTACATTGCATTTTTAAATTATCCCAAACACATTAGTAAAATAAACAAGAAAATTGGAATGATTCAAAATAACCAAAAATGTTTGTAGCCGAAGCTAAAATCTCAAAGCCCAAAAGCAAGCGAGAGAAGAAACTGCTTACAGGTGCCGACGGCACTCAGTGCAGCGAAAATCTCAAAGCCCAAAAGCCTAAAAAAGATAGAAGAAAAAAGGGAAAAAATGAAACAGACAACAAACATATCACCATACAATCACTATTTTGAGAAATCTCTTTCTCAATCTCAGACAAAGAAGAAGAAGGAGAAGGGGGAGGAGGAGGAATCTTACCGTCAATGTGGGGAATTGAATGGAGGAGTATGGTTNTTGTTTGTCTCCCATTATGGGAGAAAGAATGATGTTTTGAATAGTATTTTTTGAAGAATGTGTGATTAAAATTGAAAGAAACTTTATTGATTTGTGTGTAGAATATTTTATTATTTGAATGTGTGGTGGAGATTGATTACTGTAGAAAACAATATTTTGAAAAATGGTAGACAAACAGGGGCTAAATCTTGCTATTAGATTAAGGGTATTAGTAACTTTAACTTGATCAATACATAATCCTCGTTGATTCGACATTCTACACATCATTGTATTATTTGTTCACGATCTCGTTCACTTGCGAGAAATCAAAAGATCATGAATAATTGTTATTTTTATTATTTTTTGTTATATGTCACCTTGTAGAAAATAAAATTGATGGACTTTGTAGTCTTGTCGGTCACAATAAAATCCATAGCATGATAGTACAGTCCATTTACTTTATTTTTGATCTAAACATATAAGTATTGCTAGAGAAGAAAATGTATATCAATATTGAACTAATTTTGTAGCTTAAATTAAAAAAACGTAGATTGAACCCAAGAAAAGTAAATTCATACAAATTAAGTCTAAGTTATTATAATTCGAAGAAACACATTTAACAAAATTACTCAATAATTTAAATTTTAAGATAATAATTGTTATATTACAAAAGATTAGGTTTATCTTCAATATGGGATTAGTCCTTTTTTTTTTTTTTTTGCCAGAAGAAATTCTTAAGAAAGTCAACTTTAAACCAGCTTCATGTAAATGTTCTATATAAATAAAATACATCTAAACCATTATTTAAACATATCCAAAAACAATTTCTTAGACTCCGAAACATGGACCCTTAGATTACTTCTAATGGCATGTGGTCAAGGGGAAAGTCTAATGGCATTGTGCTGGGCGGAGCTAAAAGATCCACGAGTCGTTAACTTCTTTTCCTAGACAAGAAATGTTGATAATATATGGAAAATAAGCCGAGGCCATTTGACTATTCGTAGCACAGTCCATGCAGCAACTCATGATTCATGCAATCATGGCAACTTGTCAAGAAAATAAATACAAGAATAATCATTAAAAGCTGTTTTATGTCAATTTCATAATACTTCTTACCTCTTTTATGTATGTCAATAATTTTTTTTTGTTTTTTTTTGGTCAAAACCAACTCAAACGATGGTTTCCATAGCAATTCACAAATCACAATACTAAATCTTTAAATCATAAATCAATTTGTAAAAATATACTAAAAGCTCAAAAATCTGAAATTTCGAATTCAAATTGACCTGGGCACTACATTACAAAGCTCGTACACCTATTGCACACTGCTCTGCATTGCATTTTTAAATTATCCGAAACACATTAGTAAAATAAACAAGAAAATTGGAATGATTCAAAATAACCAAAAACGTTTGTAGCTGAAGCTAAAATCTCAAAGCCCAAAAGCAAGCGAGAGAAGAAACTGCTTACAGGTGCCGACGGCACTCAGTGCAGCGAAAATCTCAAAGCCCAAAAGCCTAAAAAAGATAGAAGAAAAAAAGGGAAAAAATGAAACAGACAACAAACATATCACCATACAATCACTATTTTGAGCAATCTCTTTCTCAATCTCAGACAAAGAAGAAGAAGGAGAAGGGGAAGGAGGAGGAATCTTACCGTCAATGTGGGGAATTGAATGGAGGAGTATGGTTGGTTGAGTGGAAAAATAGAGAAAGAGTACAGACGGAGTGGGGGAATGATGATGGCGGAAAAAAAAAAGAAAAAAGAATTATGACGACGGGAAATCGCAACACCTGTCCTGCCCTTTCTTTATCTCTTTTATATTGTAGTGATGTTGGTCTTATTCTCTCTATTATTTAGAAAAAGGAAGCGTGCAATTTTCTATACAAGTACTATCATTATTATCTAGACAAGTCAAAATAAAATCACGTGGTGATGAGTGACGACTCAATTGTAAGAGTGAAGAACCACAAAATTAAGATATAGCAAATGATAGATACATTGGAATATAATAAAGCAATTTGCATATTCAATCTTATTAAATACATTGGAGAAGTTCTCGTTCAACCGTTGCCTTATGTACCATGATTGAATTTTATATCACAATCTTGATCTTCTTTGTTTTGATTAGTAGTTCTAGATGACATGTGATAAGTGTATTTTATACACTTATTTGGGGTTTAAAATATCAATATTTGGTAAATTTTTTTATAATAAATAAATATTGACTTTACCTCTTTGTGGCTTCCAGCTTTTCATTACCACAAGTGGGCTAAACGTGTGTTGCACGTTAATTGGATAATGTACAAAAAATAAGTGTGTAACAAAATAAAGAATAACTAGTGCACGTTAATTGGATAATGTAAAAAATAAGTGTGTAACAAAATAAAGAATAAATCATAAATGTCTACATACAAATTATATTTACAAATTTGACATATAAATAGAAACGAATGACATTAAAACACACATGAGCAGCACGCTCGGCGGGGGCGAGGGGACAACGCCCTTCGTGGGGTTCAGGGCAACGCCCCCATTGGTGATTGACCTGACCAATCAGGCCGCGGGGGTAGCACCCCTCGTGGGGTTTGGGGGCAACATTCTGGCGGTGATCGACCTGACCGGTCAGGTCTCGGGGTCGAGGGGGCAGTGCCCCTCGTGGGGGTTCGGGGGCAACGTCCCCGACGGTGATGAAATATAGAAAAAATCGCAACGTGTGGTACAAAGTGTTTTGCACTTTTTATATTGTAGTGATGAAATATAGAATTTTTTTTTTACATACATCTTATATAAGATAGTTATCAATTAGCACATTGCAACAAATTTAGAGTTATGACCTAATCCGATTTTTAAAAAAAATAGAAAAAAGGGGAACCTCTTGAATTTACTCATCTTATTTCATTTCTCTCCACAACCTTGGGACAATTCTGATTGTTGAAACCCATAAAAAAGAGAATACTGTAAAGAAAAGAGATGGTTCGAAATATTACCTTCCAAAGACCAGCTTCAAGTCCATACTTTTGTGTAATTTCCTCCACAGAAGACCTATTCTTGATTTGCTCCATTTTTTCCTTCACAGCTCTGACCCTTAACCTGTTGAAACTGGACTTGGAACTCGAAATTGAGGCATCAAACCTGCATAATTTTCCATCATCGAGCAAAATTGAAGAAAACATAGGCTTATTGCTCAAGTGTTGAGAAGGGGAGTCGCAGAAGTACAGCCATTGCTTAATAGCCACATAGAGAGATAGATGATAAGTAACTCTATTTCGGTGTTAAGACATAAAATTTCATATCGAAGAAAGACGAAAACATGGATCAATTTATAAGAGTTTGGACAGCTCCTCTTAACAATATTAACCTTTTAAGATGAACCTCAAATCTGAACATGGTATCAGAGCTCATTAAGTTCCAATGAGCAATTCGATCCGATTAAGACTCAAGAAAATTGAGCACACGAATTTCAAAATTGATATGCTTAAACGAGCCACGATCTTGCGGAGGCATGTTAAGGGATAAAATCTCACATCGAATAAAGATGAAAATATAGACTAATTTATAAGAGTTTGGACTACTCTTCTTAACAAGACTACCTTTTAAGGTGGAATCTCAATTCTTAACATTCTAACTCATTTTAAGGCTCAATCTACACGTATCTTAAAATTCTCAAACATTTGTTCTTAGAAAATCACCCAAAACGTTTTTATTAGGGAATTTGGCACAAATGGTCCCAATATTAGCTTTTAGTGTGCAAATGGTCCTTAACGTTTATTTCTTGGCATCAACATCTCCAACTTATGTGTCATAGTGCGTAATTGATCATTTTTTAATAAGAAAAGATCAATATTTCTTAATATTAATTAGAAAAAAAAAATGTAGTTAGAACCCCAGCCATTGGAAAAAAAATTAAAAAGCCCCAAATCTTTTCTGTAATAATATCGATTTTTAACATACTAAACATATCATTTAGTCATTCCAATTAAATTTTTCCAAAAAGAAGAAAAAAGTTAAATTATATGACATTAAAAACTTTGATAAAAACTAAGATAAACGAGTAACAAAATGACTTGGTTAA
>CAIGRF010388523.1:3764-14799 GCA_903798235.1 Fraxinus ornus | reverse complement strand
TTTACAATTTTCCAGGAAAATTTTAAATAAAATTTTTAAATTTTTTTACCATTGTGTCTAGAATTTTTTCCAATTTTAAAAAAAAAAAAAAAAACCTGGAAAATATTTACCAACCAAAATATCAAGAATTTGTTTTCCACAAAAAGATGGAAAATTTGGAAAGGTGGAAAATATGTTCTTGATTTTCCATGAAAAATGTGGTGTATCGAACGTAGCCTAAATAAAAAAATATCAATATATTTCTCTTTTTTGAATTCTTATTTCCTAAAACATTCAATTGCAATAAAATATTTCTGGGTCACTGTCAGTAATGTCTTCAAGAAATAACTGAAGATCATTCGACGAATAAAATTATAAATAATAGTGAATCAGTTGACTGCTTCTCAATCATCCCAACCAAACGTGGCATGAGTCTTGATCAGCAGAAGCTCCATAAGGGGATGTCAAAATCTTCAAAAGGATCTTCCGTAATTAATGGATCAAAGAATCCTCCATTGAGGAGGATGTCTGCGTACTTAGGCGAATCAAAGTTGTACCATGAGGCCATTATAGGCTCATCTGCAACATAGGGTACTGTGTAGTCATTGATCAATGGTGGTACTAGTGAGACAGCATCATCTTCAATGAGGCTGCAGACAGGCGGTGAAGAAGATAAAGTTGGAGATGGGGTGGCTGGTTGTGGTGTTGAGGCTGATGACGTGGAAGAGACGGGCGGTCCCGACAAAGGAAAACCACCGTTGGCGGCGGCGGCTGCCATCCTTTGGATGGACTTAGCTGACATGATGGTATTAGGGTGGAGGTTTTGTGATTTGGATATTGGGAAGTTAAAATTGGCTGAAGTTCCCTTAAGGCATAAGAGTGCAGCATCATATGCCCTAGCAGCTGCCTCTGGTGTTGAATATGAACCTAACCATATTCTCATCTTTTGGTTTGGTGCCCTTATTTCAGAAACCCATGATCCCCAGCTTCTCATTCTAACTCCCTTGTACTTTTTGAATAAGGATGACGAGGGTGAGGGCGACGAAACTTCTTTGGCTGCCCCAGATTGGATCTTTTGGTCCTTCTTCACCATTCTTGGATTACCTCGAAGAATCAATATTCGTGTCGTCTCACAATGTTCTGAACTCAACTCGTGTTACTTGAATCAACGAAAAACTGGACCCCGAATCTTGAATCCGGGGGACCTTTTCAACTGAAGATGTGATAAGCTAAAATGGGAGAATAATCAATGAAGGGTTTCTCTTTTTTGTATATCTGATAAGGATAATGCAATTTGGAGTGATTATTTAGGAGAAAAGATTGATATTTATAGATGGGGTTTTGGGGGTTTGATGTGATGAACGGATCTATTTGGTCAAGGATAGCAATGTCTTCATGTAACATCAAATGGGTGACATAATTAAATAAAACAACATACCAATGACTTTTTTGACCCATGCGAATTATTCACGAAATCATACTAAACAAATAGGCTCAAAGACATGTTAAAAAATATGGAAAACACTTATCGACACATGATTGAATAGTTTGAAAAAAATAAAAAATAAAAACACAACACCCAATTATCATATGCCACATCACCCTGTTTGAGATCCATCTTTTGGATATTTTGAAATAGTAACTTTTTGGAGAATGTATTGTTAAAAAATAGAGAAAAATTTTAAATTTATGTGTAAAATTATTTTAAGGAGAGAATGTGCGATTAAAAAATGAGTTTTCGAAAAGTGCATTTTGAAAAAAAGAAAAAGAAAAAAAAAGGGCTTTGAATAGGAACTCTAGATTGTTGCTCAATTCATTTTTTGTTACATTTACTTCAAGATATCATATCCTTGGCCCTCTTTGATTGTCATTATTTCGAGAAAATTGAGTTTTGAATAATAATTTTTTGTAGAATATATGGTTAAAATGTAATAAAAAGTCTTGGTTTTACTTGCAAAATAATTTATTGTATAAATGTGTGTTTGAAAATAGGGTGTGTTTGAGCCAAATTATTTTAAAAGAATGTATTTTGGAATAGTAGATTGATTGAAAATGTGTGATTGAAAAAAAGTAAAATAATGAAAATAAAAATTTTAATATGGCTCAAACAAGGGCTAAGTATAAAAATTAAAGAGTTCTAAAATTCTGATTGTTTTTAACGTCTTGAGTAAAAAGAATAGAGAGTTTGACCTATATTTACGATGGAGTTAAAGAGAAAATATGAAGCTTCTTCTCCTCTTCCTTAGCAATTATGCTGAGTACAGCTGACAAGTGTCAAATTTTTCAAAAGCTACCCCATCACACATGTGCTAGGAATAGGTACATTTTGTAGTCCAGTTTTTCTCAATATCCATTCTTGACTTTCACCACAAGACACTTCCATCGATAAGTCTTTTGACCATGTACTATTCATATAAAATACATATAAATTTCCCCGTCAACACTTTTTCAGTTGAACTCATCGCGTCGGACTTGTCTAGTGCTGTTTACCTCTCTTTTGTGATTTGCTGGTTATTGTATATGGAACGGAGTTTACCCAGTGCACACTCACAATAGTCGAGCCTCCGCCCCTTTAGCGTGGTCTGGATTTCGCTGGCGGGTAGCAGCCGCAAGTTCCTACGTCATAGAAAAAAATAAATATACATATTGTTATGAAGTGTAAAATAATTATGAATGATTGGAAATTCAAGAAGATCGAGGAGCAAGCATCCCATTTTTGCTTGAAGCTTAATTGAGTAACTAAAATTTCAAGATTTGGCGCTCATAATTCCATGTTGCTTAAATACAAAATCAGACATTTTAAGATGGAACTTCAAGAAAATATTATTTTAGAGCACAACAAGCAAAAACTACTGGTTTGATAGCTCAAAAAATAGTCAGATTTTAAGGTTAGCGCATAGTTTATGAATAGTTTGATATATATATATATATATATTGCACTATACATAGTAATCTCTCTCTATATCTTGTGTGTATAATATATGGGAATAAAATAATGCATGCTAGTAAGTGAAAAATAAGGATTCTACGAAAAGCATCTTCCAGGATTCTGCAGGATGCTCATGGGAGTGTGCTTCCCTTAGAATAATCTATACCAAAATAATCAAGAAAACTAAAATAAGTACGCGCTTAGTATTAATTATAAGAAGAAGAAAAAAAATAAACAGCTGGTGCTTCTCTGTTTGCATGTCTCTCTCAAAACGCGTATATACAGATGATGGAATTGAATAAAATAAAGAATTTGCAGAACTGCAACCGTTTGATGACTAAAAGCTGACGCCTACACGATTTGACTTTTGCTCTAGGAATTTTAGACTACTTCGCTTACAGCAGGTACAACTGAAAGATAAATCACTTTTTTAGTTTTTGCTTTGAGAAAAGCCATTATATATGAGTAAAATTCCTGGCCTGGTAGAGGGTTTTTTCTCGGGATCCATCTCAATAAAAAAAATCCTCAAAAATGTTAAAAAATCCACCGCCCCATGAGCCATTGCCTCTGCCAAATCTTTTACCGACCTAGCAGAGTAGCACTTCTCATTATATATACACACAAATGAACATGTTGACATGCATCTTTTGGAACAAAATTCCTTTCCCATGTGTGGCCATGGGTTCACGTATGGAGCAAGGTGTAAAGTGGCTTGACACGCCCCGACCATAGAGCCATTCAGACTCAAACCGACTAATATCTACAACTTTACATGAAAGGATCATGCGAACGATCAAATTAGGGTTGTTCATAAATTCTGCAACTGCCTATTTTACTTTACGAACCAATTATATAAATTTAATACAACATAGGGATACTTGGTCTCGAGCCGATTCACTTTTACACCTTTATATGAGAATATCATGCAAACAATCAAAATTGAGGTGTGTATCTTTCATTTTTGACAAGTTGTTGATCATTGCTGCAAGGGTCATTCCTAAATCCTACTATAACCTATACCACACGAGTCAACATGACTTTCATCACAATGTGTAAGTTTCAGCAAATGCCTAAAACGTGAAATTTTTAAATTTGAAATATATTAATATTTCAACTACTCTATCTAGAAAATTAGATTATTAAAGACAGAGTGCATGTCTGGTATAAATTAAAAGTTGATAAAAATTTCACGTTAAAATCAATAATTAATTTTAATCATACACGATTTCATTGGACCTATAACTTTTTTACCAAATATTTCATCAACTTTTATAAGATTTACGAAAAATTTGATTTTAATCTAAATTGAACAGTGACATTATAAATAAATTCTAACTTCTACAACTTCTAATTCAATGAGATATAGCCCTTATTTGTTTTAGATAAAAATCATATTTTCAGTAAGATTTGATAAAAATTAATGAAATATGTAATTAAAAAATTATAGATTCCATAAAATGTATAATTAAAATAAATTATTGATTTTGACTTAAATTTTAATTGAACCAATCGAAACTTTGGCCTTGGTTTGATGCCCATTGTTGGGTCAAAAACAATATTTTAAATAGTAATTCCAAAGAGAATGTGAGATAAAAAAGTAGAAATTTTTTAAAAAGCCTCCAAATAATGGTGGTCTGACGTGGGCATGTGTTAACGACAAGCTGAAATAAAACTTTTTCCAACAAGTTGTCAGAAATGCCGCCAACTTGATCTCGATCCTTAAAGATTTAATTGAAGTTGACAAGGTCAGGTAGTGTCACTCACACTGAAACTTCCCTCAATGTAATCCAGCTCATGCATGGACATTTAAGGATAAATTCCGTCTGGTCCCATTACTTGTTATTATATTTTTATGGAAAATGGATGATTGAGAATGAAAGATTTTTTTTTCAATTTATATGTAATATTATTTCATTAAAAAATACATAATTAAAAAAAAAGAAAAATGTATTATAATTAGTGGGGTCAAATGGGATAGCTTAGGGGTTACTTTTAAGTATTTATAATTAAAAAAAAAGCAAGTTTTATATCAAGTAATTTTTTTTTAGTAAAAATTAGAAACATATGAGAGCATTTTCAATGGTGGTTTAAAATTGAGTATAAATTAGTGTCTTCAAAATTATTTTTACATCCTCATTTACATATCGGCGAATTTAAATTTAAATTTTACTTTAATTATAATTTTTGAAATAGTATTTTATGGAGAATAGATGGTTGAAAAAAAAGGAAAAAAATCTCAATTTACATGTCATATTATTGTATTAAAAAATACGTGATTTAAAAAAGAGAGAAAAATATATTATGATTTTGATGGGGCCAAATGGGAGAACTTACGGGTTACTTTTAAGTAAACTTATTTATAATTAAAAAAACAAGTTTTATATCAAGTAAATTTTTTTTTTAGTAAAAGTTAGAAACGTATAAGAGCATTTTTAAAATTGGGCATAAATTGATATGTTTAAAATTACTTTTGCATCCTCATTTACATATCGACGGATTAAAATTCAAATTTTACTCCAATTTTTGCCTTTTGTGAACGTAAGAAAGATGTACATTGACGTCTTTTTTTCACGTTTTCTGTTGAAATGAAATTTGCATTTCCTTTGCACCTCTCAATTGAAGAGGTTTTCGTCTTCGACTACTTTGCAAATTTAAAAAAATTTAGGCCCTATTTGATTGTCACATTTTCCATGAAAAATATCACACTCGAGGAAAACAAATTTCACTTTGACCGCTTGATTGCAACATGAAAATGGAAATCGAATTCCAAATTACAACCACTTTAAAATGCATTTTCTTTGTTTTCATGGAAAACGAATTCCTATGGATTTTGTGAATTTTTATTTTCCAACTAACATGGAATTAAAATTCATTTTCACATTTAACTATCAAACGGACCCTTAGATCTATTTTACATTACGATTGGATATGCTCAAAGTTACTCATTTTAACAAATAATTACTTCAATTTGTGAAAAAGGTAATTTTGTCATGTCTTAACTAAAATGTTTCAAACGAAAAAATTTCTTCACGATACATTGATCGATCATTCATTAGGAAAAAAAGGAAGAAAAAGTATCATCTTAGAGAGAGTTGGGGTCAGTTTGGTTAGGATTATCCAATTCTACAATAAATCAATTCTCATTTTTCAACCACACATTCTTCAATAAAATAATATTTTACATCACATCAATAATTTTTTCTTCTTTTTCAACCACACATTTCCCATCATATCACTATTCAAAATCTATCTAAACCAAACAAGCTCTTGATCTGTCTTGAATGAACGTGCTTAAAAAGAATAGTGTCGGGTCAATCCGTACAAGGCTCTCATCTTCCTCGTAGACACGAATGGGAACACACGATAAACAATTAATTAATTAATTTTCATAATCATTGAATTATCTTCATAATTATTTTTACATTAATTAGTGTCACAAAGTTTGATGTACTGTATTTGGTGGCTGACAGCATGATTCTTCATTTATTAATGTTAATTTTCGAGCAATTTTCTTCCTTCTTGGAAGTTCAAAGGAAATTTCATCACAACAAGAGATTGTTACATCAAAAATGACGTGGGTTCTACGTTGCAAATTTCTCCGAACGACGAGTACTCAACCGTGTGCAAATACATGAAGTATAGTCGATGACACTTGAAATGAGTTTTTCAAGATAGAAACTCTACTTAACAAGCTAGCTTCTACCTTTCGTAACTCTCGAAAAAATTAAATTCAACTAGTTTTCTTTAAAAACTCTTTTAACGGTAAGATGCTTAAACAAAATATGATCAAAAACAATTTTTTGATCTCAGAAAAAGCTCCCGACTTTTTAAAATCCCGACCAAATGATCTCGCAATCTATTTTAGTGACTAATGAGACGAGTTGTCCCAAATTGATTTACTAAAATTTACAATTGAAAGTTGTATATTTTACTCCCACTTGGCTAGCTAGCATTTAAAGGGCCTGTTACACCAACCAAAACATGATAGGTAGATGCTTGTACGGTCAATCTTGTTTAATAAGCAAGATAGTAATTCTCTCCTTCTCCCTCTCCCTCTCCCTCTCCCATGACTTCCACATTAGGTTTTTAGACAATAATACATACATTTTTATCCTTACTTAGATAGAAGATTCATCAATTTATTACCATACTTGGTGCCAGTAGTGGAGGCCACATCATAATTTGCCTATGGGCTCATATTTTTCTTTTATTGACTTAGGAACTCGAAGGCCGCTATTTGTGAGTGCGCATTGGGTAAACATTGCTCCATGTGCAGTAGCCCGCAAATCAAAGAGAAGGGATAAACCGCACTAGGAAAGCTCGGTGCGACAGACTGGACCGGGAAAGTGTTGACAGATGTTCGAACTCGTGACATTCGATTTCCGCGTTCACCTATGAGCTCATATTTTTTATCTAGTTAAAATCGCGTATTCACTTACAATTACACTAATAATTGATGAGTAATCGACAAGATTTCCCTAACACAACATTCTTTCAAGATAGATATCCACAAAGACATTCCATTTAAAAAAGGATCGATCGATAAAAATGTTCCCGTTAATTAGAAGGGTGTAGCCTAGGGAGAGAGTCAATCTTTGCATCAACACCAGAACCTAGTGTCAAGTTATGGAATGATGATCAAAGTGGGTCAATGAGGCTGTGGTCCGAAAATTGTTCAATGTGTCCGAATTTTCTGTAGTTTTCTTCATTTCCGTCTCACTCGACATTTTAATCCTACGATACACAAGGAAGTTTTTGCTATCCAAACCTCTTGAACAGATTGTCTATATGCGGACATATCGACAGGATGTGTCCCTACCGAAAAACTAATTAAACAAATCTTAAGGGTACATAAACTTTGTTTTTTATATGGGAGGAGGATATGGTGTGAACTAGTACAATGGCGAGTACCTATTAACGAGAATAAGTTAAGTAATAATAGAAAGCATTCAATGCAGGCAAGCTGAGCCAGCTAAGGTTACAGACCAATTTGGTTAGGGTCAATAGACAAATGCTATTAGGTTTGTTTTTATTCATTTTATAACAGTTTTTGGGGATAATTTAAGGATGGGCAAAGGTACAATGGAATGGAGGGATATGAATCTTGAAGTATTTTGGATGATGAAGAGGCAAGATCACGTGAGCATTAACCAAGAACCATCCTATCCCAATTCTCTCTATTTTGTTTAGTGTGTGTGCATGCCCAAGCTTGTGTATATAGTATTGTTCTAAAAAGTTCATCTAGACCTTGCCATATAGTCATGATTTACTTTTTTATGCCTGGATTTTGTCCAACCCTTTTAGACTCGTAAAAGCTTAAAGTTTGACATTGTCGTCTAGTCACGTTTTACTGTTTTTATAACACTGATATATAAAGGGAGAGGGAGAGATTGTATCAACAACCATATCTACAATCCATGGTAAATCACTTTCGCGAACAAGAACGTTCTAATTAATAAGCTTGTTGATAGACTAACCCTCATAAGATTTCAAGATTCTGATAGCACATGAATAAATAACAAAGAGGGGGTGGATTTGTTTTTAGTTTTTTTTCATAGAATTAATATAAATTCAAGCAAGTAAAAACTAAATACATTAATTCAAACAATAAGTACTAATATAAAAGCGATAAATAAAATTGAAGAGATGATGTAAACGATATGATTGTGTAGGTTCTGTCCAAAGCAATGACTTATGTCATCCGTTACCAAACTCTTTGGTACGGCAAGACCTTCTCAATATATTGATTGACTTATGGTATAATTCAGCTCTTTACAGCCCTTCCAATGACTTACAAATAAGAAGCATCGTTTTTATACAATATTGAGATTTACGGAATTTTAATATGATTCACACTATTAAACTTTACGTGACGACCTCAATATGAACCAGAAGTATAACAAAATAATTTTACAATAAACTCATTTTTTGATAAATGGTACAAATGAATTAAGTATTAAGAGAAGCTAATAATTTAATAAATGGTAACAAATGATAGCTCAAGTGTTAGATAATTTTTTTTATTAATATGAAAATTTTGATTCAATTAATCAAAGCTTTTTGAAGGAGTAGATGAAGGGAAAATAAAAGTAATGTAAGGTCAAAATCATCTTAAAATATAATTCTCTTTTAATGAATAATGATAATATGAGAAACTTTGATAAAAGTAATGTTAGTTCAAAATAATCTTACAAGTTTGATTCAATTAATCAAAGTTTTGATATAGAGAAGCAAAAGAAATAGATGCAATATAAGTTCAAAACTTCTTTCAAAATATATCTCTCTTTTATGAATGATAGATATAAGTTAAGTTTAAAAGGAGAGATGAAATTTTTTGATGAAGATCAAAAAAAGAGTTTGAATCATTCAAAAAAATTTATATGAAAAAATAAATAAAATGAGTGCAATGTAGCCTCAAAGAATTCTCTCAAAACACATCTAACTTAATACTCTAGAAAAACTTTTAAGAATGGAAATAGTAAGGGAATTTATAGAGCTCAAAAAACAAAACACTTTGTCTAGACAACCGACTAAACGTCCGCTGTTAGATTTGGACGATCGAAGCCGTTATGCATTTGAAATCATAACGGTAAAAAATTCAACCGTTGCATCAATCGGACGTCTGTCAAAGCTATCTGAGATTTCGGACAATCAATTCAGACGTTCTGTTGGTTCGGCCAATTTTTTCATTTTTGACCCCCTTTAATCCGATTTGAATATTTTGAAAAATATAAACTTTTGGAAGGAAATTTCAAGGCAAAGAATGTTTTTAAAATATGGTATAACTGTATAAGTTCAAACATAATTTTAAAACTCAATTTTACTTTTAGTCAAAATATTTTATGAAAGTGAAAATCAAAAATAGTTTTTAGTGTAGAAAATATTTTTTGATTTTTTATTATTCATTGTTAAAAATCAAGGTGTTAGTACATTTACATTTGATATAAGAAAGTCAAGTCTTTTGACGTTTCTTTGAAACTTGTCTCTTAAGCTCTCATCTTGATCTTTATTTGATGTTTGACTCTTAACTTCTTGATCTTGATCTAACTTTGACACTTGTCTTTTAAGATCTTGTCTTGAAAGATTGGGTGACTTGATGACTTCGATCATGACCTTTATTGTGAATCCGATTTGATAGTCTTTATATTGATCTTTTGACCATAATCGATCAATTTATCATTGAATGTTTTGAAAACTATAATAACTCAAACTCAATTGTTAGAAAACAAGATTAACTTATTTGAATCAAAATTTTAAGGTGACGATCAACCATAGGTCAACGAATTCTACAAATAAATTTACTTAGGGTGTGTTTGAGCCACATTATTTTGGAAGAATATATTATGAAATAGTAGATTGATGGAGAATGCGTTGTTGAAAAAGAAGGAAAAATTATTGATGTGATGAAAAATATTATTTTATTGAAGAATGTGTGGTTGAAAATAAGTAAAAAAATAAAAATAAAAATTTTAATGTGTACCAAACATGGATTTAAAATTGTCGAAAGTACAAGCACATTACGGAAAATATTGAACCAATCAAACCTTTAGCCCCAGTTTGATGACCATTATTTGACCAAAATAATGTTTTAAATAGTAATTTTAAAGAAAATGTATTGTTAAAAAGTAAAAAAAAAAAAACTAAATTTACTTAAATATATAATTGAAAATGTATACACGCGGAGGAGGGAGGTAGTGTCTTCAAACAAATCTGGTCAAACGTGGGCATGTGTTAGCAACAAGCAGAAATAAAACTTTTTCCAACAAGTTGTCAGAAATGCCGCCACCTTGACCTCGATCCTTAAAGATTTAATTGAAGTTGACAGGTTGGGTAGAGTGTCGCTCACACTGAAACTTCCCTCAATGTAATCTAGCTCATGCATGGACATTTAAGGATAAATTCCGTTTGGCCTCGTTACTTGGTCCAAAAACTTGTTTACGAAAATATGTTTCGAATTTAAATCACCGAAAGTGCACGGTTCGTTGACAAGTAATAAAGTGGAAATCCTAAGATTTCGAGTATCGTTCCCACGAGGATTGGTTTAACTCGATTTCTATTATCGAGACCTTTCCCGAATCTATAAAACTCAAGATGATAGTTGACGTAAATTTTAAAACTAAATTATGA
>CAIGRF010388501.1:22535-53464 GCA_903798235.1 Fraxinus ornus | reverse complement strand
GCATCTAATTGGATTGAAAAATTAATTAGCTTATGTTTCTCATAATACAATTCTTTATCACTTAATATAAATTTGTACATCTCATCGTGTATCGCACGGGTGAAAGACTAGTAAAGTTTAATGTTGGACCAAAGTTTTTTAAAAAAATATTTTTATAAAAGTTATAAATGGTTTATTAGTTAAAAATAAGTTATTGCACACAAGTAACAATAAAATACTTGGCTCAAGTGATGAGGAACTCTTTGATTTTTTTAGAGGTCTAATGTTCAATTCCCTTGAACTCAAAAATTTTGTAAAAGAATTTTAAAAATTCAATCAAACCGATCAACCGGGCCGGGTAAATTACCTGTTAACTCGGTCAAAGCCGATTTTGACCGAGTCAAGTGTATTGTTATTAATTTAATCTGTCCGACCCGGTCAAGGGTCCGGGCCACCGAATTTTCGGGTCGAGCCGATTTTTATAACTATAATCGACACAAATCACTTGACTTTGTAACTACTTGTATTGCTGTATGTGTCATTTTCTCAGTAACCCAACCAAGCAGGTTTAGAGGTTCCAATCAAGTTTTTGAATTTATAAAGCCTAAACAGTAGCTTCTCTTTTAACAAATCAGGTCAAACATGATTTTTTTTAATAAATCAGGTGTTTAAGAATTTACTTTATATTTATTATTAATATATAATTATATATTTTCACGAATGATGATAATTGGATTAAAATTATATGAAATTTAATTTTTTCTTAATCATCTGACCTTTTATCTCTGTTCCACATTGGTCACATATGTAATAGTAATATATATATCACATTACACCGTTCCTGTGTGATTCTTTATGAATTTCATTTTTTTTTATAATCGTGTATGTTCGGGCCAGTTTGCTCGCACCTCGACTAATTCCACGGGGCCCTAAAATTTACAGTCGGGTACTCACCTCAGTGGCCCTGAAATGACTCGAACTAGTGACCATTGGAGAGCAAACCCAAGGTATGACCAATTGAGCTACCCCTCATGGTTAAATTTCATTTTTTTGGATCACGTGTTATAATTTTTGTTTTTTTCAACTTACACTATTCCACTTAATTTAGTTTGCATTTGTATTGAAGTAACAATTTTTCTGAGTTGATTCAATATGGTGAGAAAGATGTCACATTTAAACGTTTTTCTAGTCACATCATAATCGTCACAGGTTTTTGGTACAAGCGTTTTTATTTATTTAAAGAGGGGATAAATTCATTATTTTACAAGAGTTTAACACAGGAAATGGACAGAAAAGACGTTTTACGTAATGAAAGTTTGATACGAGGATTCAATTGCCAAAATTGAAACAATGGGAATAATTATCATAATGATGATAAACGATAAGGATATTTTGTGTCAATTGTCTAGTAAGAAAATAAATTCCATCAGTTAAGAGATGAGGAAACGAAAAGATAAATCTGATTCCAAATATTACTCTATTACGACAAATCAAATTAATTTTTTCCAATACGCCACTCCCATTACATAATTAACACCATTTGTTATGGTTCTCACCATAATCTTTATTTCCGAAATGAGTCAAAAGTAATATATGAATCAAGTAAGGTCCGTGTTGGTGAACTTCTCATCTGTGTTACGACAATTCGAAATTATTTGTTCTAATATGTTGGTCACTTTACATGATTAACATCATATCTTACGGTTCCCACCATAATCGTTAATCATTTCTTATGGTTCCCACCATAATCTTTATTTTCAAAAATGAGTCGGATTAAGATATGAATAAAGTAAGCTCTCTGTGTGATGATGAACTTTTCACCATATTAATGCATCTCTGTAAAGAAGAATTAAACTTTGATCAAAATCACTCTGCTTTGATCTCTCACTTCACTTGTGTACTTGATACTATAATAATTATGTCGAATCGTGGTGAAGATGATTTGTTATGCAGAAAAAAAGAAAAATGATTGTGTCAAATGGTTAAAAGTTGAACAATAATAAGCAAGAAAAAAAAAGTATTTAACGATAATATTTTTATTCCCAATTTAGAATTTAAACTTTCAAAAATCTTACAAAAACATCAATCAATATCTTCCTTTTATTCCACGTTTTGTTTCCTAGAGGCAAGAAGCCTCTAATGGGCCCATACAGAATTTTATTGGGCCATCAAAATATCCTCTAAATCATACTTAACAAATTATTTTGTTTTCAGTATGGGCCACAAACTTTATTCTTTAGTTTCCCACACGCGGCAAAAAACGACGTAGTTTATGAAGTTGTTAACCGCTATATTGCCGCTTAGAGACGCCAAAACAGATTCTATGTAACTGAACATTTTTATCCAACGCACACAAGATACAGACGGTCCCACTATTTACGCGCTTGCACGTTCTCTTCCACTCTACTCGCCTTTTTTAATTCCTGAACATTTCTAGATTACATGCATGTCACCGTGCTCCCTCACCGTCCACCCACGTCAGGTTTACTCTAATGGCTCGTTTGGTTATTTACAACTAGGGTTTTCAAGAATTATTGATCCACAACCGTTGATTAGTAATTGTTCGTGTTGTATTATAAGAACTTTTTAGCATGTTGGAATCACAATTGACAAGAATTGTCAACCTCTATATGCAAGGCATTAAAAAAATTATTATGCGTACAAAATAAGATTGATTTAGTTGTTAAAAAAGGGGGATAGAATAACTTTATACGATATTGGTAGATTGTGAAGACCTCTTATTATAATTAGTCGAGTACTATACCCGGTTCTGTTGAGAGAAGAAACGCAACGTTTCTATCTTAAAAAAGACTAAATCAATGAAAGATAGATGCATATCTAGATTTATAAAAGAAAAAAAAAAAAAAACTAAAAGTATTGATGCTACCAAAGTTTGTATCTTGACTAACTTGAGAAGTTCGGAGTTGGAGGTGAGGATGACCACGAACAAGCACTCTTTTCAATTGGAATGACCTTGAAAATTGCCGAGGACTCTTTCGAATAGCTCTCATGAGTACTTGTGTTGACTCAAAATAGGTCGAAAGTCGAGGTAAGGTTGGCCACCCACAATGCTTCCTTTAGTTGGGATGATCCGAAAATGACCGAGGTGGAGATTTCGAGGAATGCAGCAAGTAGCTTTCCAATACATATAAAAAGGCCATGAGGTGGGATCGCGTACCCTTTCGATGCAAGAATTAGTTGAGGAGGATAGAAACAAAGTATGCAGAAAAGTGCATATTGAGAGATTAACAAAATAATGCACCAACGATATACATTTGTACAAGTTCATGGTGTAATAGAGCTTGGGTAGAATAGGAACAGTTGAGGATTACATCATGTTATTGCCATAGCCCATTGTGTCTAAGGTGGTTAGGTGACTAGCTGAGGCGATAGGCCGAGGTGGTCAGGCAATTGACTTTGGTGATAGGTCGAAGTAACAACCAACTCGAGGCCTCTCCATTTTTACTAGGTATGGGGCGAAAAATCTAAGGATATCACCATTAAGTTGGTCGATAACTGTTGACCAAATCGTTGGTCCCCGTACATTTGAGGTCATGCTAGACCTAGTAATGTATGAGACATTAGAGTAATTGTATGAATATGTGTTTCTTTAAATTAACCATTAAGTTTTATGCGTGTAGATTTTTAGTTCAATGTTCTTTTGAACCAAGGTCATGATGATTCTATGTTAGAGAGAGATTGGGCTCTTGGTGAGCCAAAGATTTGACAACATTAATTTAAGGTGGTTGATGGATTTCTATAAAGTCAAAGGACTTGTTGAAAAGATGTGGTTAATAGACCCAATGCCACAATGGTCGAGAACTCGTTTAAAGGTTAAGAGTCTTAGTAATCTAAAGTGGTCAAGGGACCTGAGGTCATGATGGTCAATGACACGTGTGAGGGTTAAAGGTCACGATGAAACGAGGTGGTAAAGGGACCCGAGGCCTCATTTGGGAGTTAATGATGTTTGTGACTCGAGGTAGTCAAGCCACTCGAGGCTTTGGTGGTCGAGTCTCGTTGAAGAGTCAAGGTCAAGGGACCGAGGCCATAAATACAAAGGACTCGTTGAAATCTTACCTCTCAAGTGCATTTCCTAAGACTAGAATCCAATATCTTTGTCTTATGAGAGACTAAAGTTGAATCATGGTACCAATATACAACTTGTCCAATTGGTACCAGATTCAACTTAAGCCCCTATTTAGTGGTCTTTATTATTTTTTGGAGAATGTGTAGTTAAAAAGTAGGAAAAAATTAAAGTTTACATGTAAAATACTTTATCTTGTGAATATGTAGTTGAAAATGATATAGAGAAGATAAATTAAAGTAAAGTAAAGTAAATGGAATCAAATAGGGGCTAAGTCTCTCATAAGGTAGGGTCTTGAATTCGAATCATGGGAGACGCAACAGAAATTCGTGACGGATAAGAGTAGGTTCCCGTCCAAAGCAGGTAATATATATGACATAACAACTTGGGTACGAGGCTAGGTCATTACACAAAAATGTGCATTTTTTTGTAACGATCTGAACCTCTATGTTCAAGTCATTAAGTTACGTATTGTCCATTTTGAGATAGTATAAGCCCATCTTATCCTTCGCGACTTTCTGTCGCATTCCCCAAATAGTTAACGACTTGGACACGAGGCTTTCCCAAAGTAATGATGACCTAAGGCTAACGATGTTGAAGCTCCCATTGAACCTGTCGTGATGTCCCAAGGTTGAGGATTTTTGTGAGTTGATGGTTATAATAATGGTCAATGACTCTTTAGTGAGCCTAGGTCTTGTTTGATAAAGTTTAAGAGATTGAGCTTTTAACGAGCCCAAAGTCTACATAACTTGAGGCATGAGTATGTTTTCCTAGTTAAGTCAAGTCATTTGAATAAAAATTGTTTTACTGATAATGTATAACAAAAGAGACTCGAGCACACAACCTGTTGACTCATGACCTCAGAAGAAGACATGCATGAGGTATAGCCCGACTTTGGTACATAGGCTTGATATATAAAATGAAAAATAAAAAAAAATAAAAAAATTAAGTGCAGCCATGCAAACCTGACACTAAGCAGGAAAAGGGGTCCAGAATTGATCGACCATTTCACTTAAGTTTTGAGATTTTTAGCATTACAGGTTGAGGTAGGGATTTCTGTTTATGTCTTTTAGGTTATAGGTTCCTTATTATCCTTGATATCTATTAGGGACTTGACCCCCGGAAGGAATCGAAGGTATGAACTCTCCATACTTTCTAGTCATGCTAAAGGCTCTTCGAGAAATACATGAACCTTGATCCTTACCCTCGTCTCCTGACTTATGCGACCTATTATCTTCGACTTTGTCAGAAGATCACTGTGGGACTGAGGTGGAGGATGGGCCTAATTTGTTCTCCATAGGTTCATTATTTTTTCTAAGTTAATGCATTTTTTGCTAAGGGTAAGGACATCAGCAGTCTAAGGTGGATTCTTCACAAGGGACATTTTGAAAGCCTCTATACAAACGGTGTGAGCGAGTGTAAAGATCATTGCTGAGATTTCGAGGCTGAGAATTTCAAGCCTCTCAGGTTTGAAGCGATCCATGAATGCTATCAAGGGCTCATCAGGTCCTTAGACAATTTGTACGAGTGAGGTTGCCATCTTTTTTAGCCATTTGCTGCTGAAAAAGTAGCTAACAAATCCTACAGGCAATGTCGGAGAAGGATGACACCTAATTTGTCTCTAATGAGTCAAACCACTTGTGAGCCACATCAATGAGTGTATGAGGGCAAGTTTTTCTCTCGATAATTTGATGCCTAGGAGGTACTTGTACCTTTCGGGCAGATGATAGACTAGGATATCAAGAGTGAATGACGTCTATGCTGTGTAGGAGGCAGGTTCACAATTATTTTGGAAAACGACATTAATTATCTACTAACAGTCAAGTATGAGTTAAGGTAAGGGAGCCTGCCTGGTCATATAGGACAACCCAATGATCTCACAATTCTTGTGCGGACCCAATGTATGCCGAAGGTTAAGGTAAGGTTAGCCATGGACGACTACTGTATTTGGGATGACATGAAAATCACTGAAGTGGAGACTATTGGAAATTGGTTTAGAAAATTGAAAATTTTGGTTAAGTGTCAAAACCAAAAACTTGGGAAAAAATGACTTTCGTGTCAACTTCGTCCAAATATTCGAATTTGATCTGATGATCAAATTATACATATAAATAGACCTACTTATTCTAGTCGTTGAGTAGATCGTCGTGATATATTTAAAATCTCAAAAACCAATTCCGAATGAATGAAAAATTGTGGTCCAAAATTGGGAAGAAAATAGATGAAACTGTCGGAAATTTGCCTCGGTATGTTGCTAGCCCGATGTTGGATTGTCGCTCGAGCGACACACTAGCGACGAAGTCACTATTTTTATTGCTCAAGCGAGGCTATGGTGACAGGCTAATGACAGTGAATGATGCAATAATTGATAAGAGTTGCTGAGTTTGGGATGTAATACTTCATTCACAACCACTCATCCTTTATATATTGGACCCCTCGTCCATTAGGCATCCCATACCATATTTGCATTGAGTATTATATAAAACTCTTGCAAATCACATCCAAATTTATTCAAAACCATTTTTTTCTTTGTAAAGAAAACTCCGTCAAAAGTTCATCGTAACTTGTGGTTTGAAATGCTTCTACCACAAGTTGAATCCGTTATATCTTGAGAGACAAATGCCGTGAATCGTGAGCACTGTTGCTGGGCAATTTTGTCTTAAGGAAATAGAAAATCACTTGCCTCAAATTCTTCTTCTTCTTCTTCTTCATCCCTTCTTGGTTTTTGGTTTTTGTTTGTAGGCTACATATTACATTTTCAACTCATATTTATTGTGTTTAATCAGGATCCTATTGATTAAACTTTATTTTTTGTTTGTTTGATATACAAAATCTCTTTCACCCACACTTATATGTAGCCCGCCTCGCCAATAGAGACTCCAAGTAATGTAGCAAGAAACTTCTCAGTACATGCAAAAAAGTGGTGGGTGGGATCTCATCATCTCTCTAGGACAAGAATTAATCGAGAAAAGAAAGCAAGTATGAGGAAAGCTAAAAAGCACATTAGAGAGAGCATATCGAAATAATGAGCCAAATGCTTATATTTATTCTAAACATGGTGTAATCTTATAGGGATTAGGATTCCCTAAATTCACACATGGACATAGGCTTGAGAGTTTTAGTAGGATAAGGCATTCTTATGGTGGAAGACTCTTGTGAGCTAAAGGAAGATGTTTCCCTATAAGACATTCTTATGTTGAGAAGAGTCTTGGGCGGTAGGACTCTCTAGGTAGAGTTTGTATAGGATATAGATACTTTAGAGGTTCCATCATGTCGTTTCATTGCCCTATGTGATGATCAAGGTGATTGATTGAGTTGATCCTATCAAGTTTTACATAGGGTATGGACGAATAACTTAGGGACGTCACCATAAGGTTGGGTTGATAACTAGTGATTGATACATTTTTCAATTCACAGTTGAACAGAAAAATTGAACCATGCCAGCTAATCAAGTTTGAAGGGGATTAGAATGTGTACGCATTAAATTTTTTTTTCTCATTCTTCTACTTATTTTTACCCACACATTCTTCAATAAAATAATATTTTTCATCACTCAATAACTTTTTATTCTTTTTCAACCACACATTTTTTATTAATATACTATTCCAGAATACATTCTTTCAAAATATGTGGTTCAAACACATGGTCTATTCATAAGTAGAGTATTTCATAACCTGTTTATTATGTTTTAGTCCTTGTTTTGACACAGATTTATGTTTATAATCGATCAAATCACTTTTAATTCATATATTTCGTGAAACTCATAAATATTACCCACCCGCCAATATTCTATCTATTTATCATTTAAATTGATTAGACAAGAAAAACATATTAGGAAAGGTTATTAGATTTAAAAATGCTTTATGACTGAATTTGTCACTTTTATGTAAATAATATTAAATAAAATTTCTTAATTAGTGTGAAAAACAAAATGAATCTATAAGGCCCTGTCTGATCCACATTCTTCTCAAAACTCATTTTCAATCACACATTTTTTAATAAAATAATATTACACGTAAATTAAAAACTTTTCTTTATTTTTTAACCACATTTTTTTCATCACATCATATCATAAACTGCATTCTTTTCTAAAAAGATGTGCATCAAACACCCCTAAATAGGATTGAAGGAATAATTAATACCTAGAGCCCGTTTGATACCGATTAAAATTGAAAATATAATCGTTATTGAGTCTCACTCGTCTAATAAAAGTTAACAATAACGACTAGTTTTTCAATTTTAATCTCTACCAAACGGGCTCCTAAATACATTCCCAAAAGTTCTTTATGATTTCTCTCCTTACCTTCATCAGCTGTTCTTTTGTTAAATAAGGCCCTCGTTTGTTTCTTATTTTTTATTCAAAAAAATGAAAAATATGACCGTTATCTATCACATTAAGTCATCAATTATGAATTTATATCTCTTGTGTGGACCTCAATAACGACTATATTTTTCATTCTCATTATACAATAACGTGGCTCAATCAGGGCCAAGATTTCTTAGTCGTGATGAAAATTAAATGGATTGAGGAATAATTAATTTCTAAATACATTCCCAAACGTGCCCTCGGATTTCTCACCCTACCTTGATCCGCTGTTCTTTTGTCATGTGACTGTCCCTTGTCTGTCACTTTAACCCGTACCCTTAAAATATCGACCCTTTAGCGTATCTTAGCACATTATCCGCCGCTCCGCTAGACTGCGCCTCCGGAGTTCACAAAGTTGATCAACCGGCTGACCCGCCGGAACTCAGTCACCGACGCAGATCCACTCCCGCCTCCACAACCTTCTAGAACCCCTCATTGTTTACATATTCACGTTTTTTCTCTGGCAGCACCTTTTTCTACTCATTCCAAGAAAATTCTTGAATTGACGGCAAAAATGGGCGTTAATTACTATGACATTCTGAAAGTCTCAAGGAATGCAAGTGAAGAGGATGTGAAGAAGTCTTACAAGAGATTGGCCATGAAATGGCACCCTGACAAGAATGCCGTGAACACTAAGGAAGCAGAAGCGAAGTTTAAGGAAATATCTGAGGCATATGATGTGCTGAGTGATCCACAGAAGAGGCAGATCTATGATTTAAATGGAGAGGAAGGGCTGAAATATGGTTTTGATTCTGGGTCCAGTCCGAGGGAGGCAAGGGATATATTTGAAGAGTTTTTTGGTGGGATGAATGATGGGTTTGAAAGGAAAAGTGATGGTTTTGGTGGAGGCGGCGGCGGCGGTGGTGGAGGAGGAGGAAGGATGAGGAAGGCGGCGCCGATGGAGAATAAATTGCCATGTACCTTGGAGGAGCTGTTCAAGGGATCAAAAAGGAAGATGAAGATCTCCAGGATTGTTCTTGATGAATATGGGTAGGTATATTATTAAAAAAGTACTCTGCTTTTGCATTATTTTTCTGTCGGTCCAGTTTTATCTCTGCTCTTGAAATTGATCCAATCTAGTCGAGTCTTGCATAAACTTTGATGCACGTTTGGTATGCTGAACTCACATTATTAAATAAATAAGCTAAAATCTTGTGGAAAGTACAGTCGATTCCCCTTCGTGTAAGCTAAATATACCATGGTAGTTTGATAGAATTTGGAATTTGAGAAAATCTTTGCCTGTATGTACTTTTATATTATGATGCCTTGATCTTAGCTTCTTGTTTTTTCTAGGAATTGTTTGTCTATAGCTAATAAATATGTGGAAATACATTGGTAAGGTTAATCAACTGAAAGATGTAGAATTCACATTTACTATTTTTCTGATCATGCATTATATCAGAGAAAAAAAATACAACAGCGCCTATAATGAACCCATCCATCTTTGCTCCAGAGGGAGCACTTCTGTCCGCTATTTCTTCCTTTATAGCTTCATTTATACCCATCGGCTGTCTTTTTATTCCACTTGAGGCAAATGGCGTTGCAGATACTTTAGCCTCTAATGCCCTTTTGCATTATCAAGATAGTTGTTGGTTAGGTGAACATCCTTGTTTCAGTGATCCTTTTGTTTCATCAGACGTTGAATAAAGCCTAACATGAAAAGAAAATAGACAAAGTATATTGAAGTTTTTGTTATGTGTATAGGTGCATTTTACACATGGTATAGGGATTTATAATGTGATAGACGAATATATTATATTTAAGTATGCTTATGCCTATATTTCTAAAAATATGATCAGTAAAAAGAAAATTGGGACGCATTATAAGTGTGTATGCTGGTGTAGATTGGTCATGGAAACTTTAATGTCCCAGGGTCTCCTTTTGGTACGGTGTGATGGAAACTTCTCCATGAATGTCTGAAACGAAAGTAGATGAGGATTGTAAATTTGTTCAAGGATTTTTCTTTTTTTATTTTTGTTTGGCGCCTTCTATTTGGAAATTATGTTCGTTGGATTAACTTTCAGAGTGAATAGATGTGCCTCCGTACTCGGTGTATATCTCTCATCGTGCAACAGAAATTTTGTGTTATTGTTTATAATTCTGAGCTAAGCTATAGCTTTCAATTGTTTTGCATGAGATTGAATAAATGGCTATTTGTCGATATCTGTGAAAGGAATCGAAAATAAAAAAATAATAATTGAAGGTTTGTAATGAATATAACCATAAACAGTGCAATGAAGCATTATGTTTTCATTATTGCTATTTATGTTAAATATTTAAGAAAAAGTCTACATCATGAAATTGAATGGATTTAACAAAATGTTGTTAACTTTCAGTTTGTTGTTGTGTTTATATATTAATTTATGGGTTATCTAAATTAAAGTGAGTCTCCTCCTTTGAATGTGTTTGGAATAGTTACTACATTATGCAGGCACCTGACGGGAGAACTAATATTAAATTTTATCATTCTTATGTAAGCAAAATGTGCAGATAAATGCTGTAATTAAATTTTCAAATAAAGTTCAGTCTCGGTGATGTCAGCAGGACTCTAGGCAGATTTGTTTAATTTGTTTTTTTTTTCCCCTTCTCGATTGGCTATATGACGGCATTTGTTATTGGAATCAGGGGCTAACTACTTAAATTCCATTAAAAGTTGTCTTAGTTTTTTATATTTTGTTAAGTGCACAATCTGAGTGGAATAAGTAAATATTACTTTCCCCATTATTGCCTCACATTATTTCCTATGTCTGGTTGTGAAACAACTGACAGTTTCTGTTGTTTCTATATCTTATGGTTGATGCTTTCATGTCCTATAAGCCCGTTGGAGTTTTTAGATTTTCTATTTAAAAAAAAAAAAAAACGACTTCAATAAAAATACAAGAATGGCGGCAACAGTGTTTTATATGTCATGGAGACGGATCTATAAAACTATGAATTGCTATTGGTTCTCTGATTACGTATCATGGAGGAGGGAGTGTTCTTACATTAGATCAATAAGTTCTACTCTACTATGTTCAGGAGAAACTTGTTTTCTAAGGATTCTATATTTTTTATATATGGTTTTGCTGTCCCCATATTTATTACGAACGAAGTCTTTGGTTATTTGATTTTCTCATATCTAGTTTTCACTGTAGTGATAAAGTGCTAGTTCTTGTTTTCCAAGATAACTGGGTTTCTTTGCTACCTAGTTACAAACTATATCTTTCTTCTTAGAAATTAGATTTTTGCATTTTTTATGTTTTGTTACAATATTACTGATATCTGTGTGTTTCATTCATGCTTTCATATCATATGCCTTTTCTGTTAGAGCTAAAGAGGAGCACCCGAGATTAGCTTTGGTTGTCTTGTTCGGGGCTCATTTGATGTGAACTCTTTGGATTAATAAGTCGACTTTTCTTAACTCTTTCTTTCTTCCTTTTCTAATGATGTGAACTCTTTGGATTAATAAGTCGACTTTTCTTAACTCTTTCTTTCTTCCTTTTCTAAGGGATAGGCTCAATAAACTAATAGGCATCACCTTTAGCTCATATATTTTCTTATTTCCCAAGCTGATATTATTGACTGCACCTATGACCTATCTAAAGAAGTTGTGATGCATTAAGGAAAATAATGCTGAAATTTTATAGAGATTTTAGTTAATTGTTCCATACAGTTTACATTAAAGTAGCATTTGGCATTCTCTCTCGATCCTTGTGCTTGTGCCTATATGTTTATATTTCACATTCTTGCAGTCAATAATGCTTGATGATTTTTCAACTCGACAATGACTTTTGGGTTGAAATTCATTTTAAAAATATGAAAATGATAACAGCTTGATAATTGTTTTATGATAACGATTATTATTTTTATTATTAGAGTTGCTCTCTGTTTCTGCTTTGGGTTCGGGAGCCTGCAGTTTATAAGCTGGGGCAATTTTGGATGCTTTCTATTTTTAGGATCATGCTTTAGTTTATTTATTTGGGAGGGGTGGAGGAAAAATCAAGCACACCATAGCTGAGTGTGCGGAACATTACCCTAATATATTAGCGTTCTCACCCTGCTCTCTCTTTCTTGATGCATTATGTCACTCTATCTTTAGTCTTCCAGCCGTTGATGTGTATAATTTCTGCAGCAAGCCTAGCACTGTTGAAGAAGTCTTGGCAATACATATTAAACCGGGCTGGAAGAAGGGAACAAAGATTACTTTCCCAGAGAAAGGGAACCATGAAGCTGGCGCTACCCCGGGAGACCTTACATTTGTAGTGGATGAGAAGCCGCATCCTATTTTTAAGAGGGACGGCAATGATCTAATACTCAATCAGAAAATTTCCCTACTTGATGCTCTCACAGGTAAGACTTTTAACATAACAACCTTGGACGGAAGGAATCTTAGTATTCCAGTCTCGGATATTGTCAAACCAGGGCATGAAATGTTGATCCAAAATGAAGGAATGCCCATTTCTAAAGAACCTGGTAAAAATGGAAATTTGAGGATCAAATTTGACATCAAATTCCCGTCAAGGCTTACTGCTGAACAGAAATCAGATTTGAGGAGGGTGCTGGGCAGGAAAACCAACTAATTCCTGGTTCAACTCAATGGTTATAGATTACCATTAACAGCAGTTATGCAAATGCTACTAAATGTAAATACTTCTAACATTTTCGGACTAGGAAGGTTGTGCATAGTAGAAGAAATAGATCGAGTTGTTTCTGGCAACATTTTAGAACTATATAGCAGCATCTGAGCTGCGCGAAATTAGTTGTTGCTATTTCGATTGCCACTCTGTAAAAATAATAATGTGCTAATGCTTCTTGATTATCATGGTGGATCCTAAACGGTATGTATTGGAGTTTTGAACATATAAGTTTTAGTTTTGGTTGCGCGAGATATGATACCCTTTTCTCATTCAGCTGTGCAGCTTTTTGTGACAATATGTTGGTTTTGTGTTCTTATATTTCATACTGTTTAAAGCATGTTTTGGTGGCGAGAATTCAATAGTACTAGACAGTATTTAGGAAGAACTTAAAATCTATATAATTTTACTGTTCTATTATTCGTACCAAGCATGCCCTTATTGTTTTTGAATTTATTACAGATGCCCAGTTGGGTAATCAATGCATTATTGATCTGTATTAGAACATGTGTTTCTCAATCTTCTTCTGAAGTCTTTGTTGGCCCCCACAAGTTTATCGACTTCTTTTCCTTTCTTCATCAGCATGGAAGATGGCATTGCCTGCACTCCATATTCCTGTGGCACATCCTGTTCACAGTAGTTCATTGCTAACAGTCAGGTATTAATTAGTAAAAAAAAATTGGAAAATGATGAAATTGAGCTCCGGGAAAAAGGCAAGGAGCGTACATGTAACTTGTCAACATCGATCTTAATGAACTTGACATTTGGATATTTATCAGCAAATTCATTAATGGCTGTTCCATGTAGCGACAAGGTCCATACCAGGAAGCTGTGAATTTGGATAACAATATATGACCAAAATCAGAAAGAATTTTACTTGAACTGAGTCATAAATTGATAGGAAATTACAATTTTCATTATGTACTAGCAAGATTTGAAGTTTGTTTTGAAGCTTCAAAATGGATTTTCCATTTGGATGGGAAGTGGAATGCAATAACTTGACCCTTCTTTGTTGATGATCCATTGGACTCGTTAGCAGAAATATTGGCCCCCATTTTCTTTCTTTCATGTGGATTTCGGAAATTTTCTGTTGGCTTGGTGGAATATTGCCAAGGGCCCCTTTCCCTAACACCAGCCATTGGAGTTGAGCAGTAAAGTAGATTGATTTGACTCCCACTGTTTTACTATTAACGACTCGGTTACAATAAGGAACTCTACCAACTAAGCTATCCCAAACCCACCAAGTGGCACATGCACAAAGAAATCAGATGCTTCTTTTATTCCTTTTCATAGCCCAATTAGGTCATCATCGACTTGAACCTTGCAATATGACCCTGCTTGCTACTTTACTCTCTCTTTTTCGAACCACAAACGAAATTTAAAAACACCTCATATGCTCTTTTAAGTATTTATTTCAAAAATTTTGTTAAACGATACTTGATTTCCAAAGTATGAGAGACAAACTACGGTATAATGAAATTCCAGTCATTAACAAAAATCTCAAAACTGCAATTTTTTCTGATGCAAATTTGAAGTTGTGAAAGACGAGATATTATTATTCCCACACAAGAAAAAAGTATCAGCCTAAAATGCTTATTCAAAATTTGTGCTTGGGCAATTCACAACTTTTAATTCTCACATGTGCACAGCCTTGACGGAAATGAATGAACCTGCTTGTCACTGGTCAATGCAAACCGAACTAGGTATCTCGTGTTATAGTTTGAAGTTTGATCCACATGTCCAAAAGAACGGTATTTCCTGCATTTTTCGGCAAAATTTTAGGTACACAAACATCTTTTTATCTGTAATCTCTTGACTGCCCTTTCACATAGATAGTAACTAGATTGCAGCTGATAGGGAAAATCAGATAGCCCTGTCCAGCCTTGTCTTGTCGAGCACTACATACCAACAATTATAATCAAGCATCATCGGTTAGAAATCTAAGTTTTCGTCAAATTCATATAGCACAGTAATATGAAGTGAAGATAGCAGAACTTCGATATCATATTCATTGAGATAAAGCCAAAGCCAAATACTCGATCCACAAAACCAAAGTCGAAAAGAATTTCAATCTGCTAGGCCAGCCTGAACCGTCTTTAAATTATTTCAATAGGGGAACATGTCAGTCTACAGATAAAAAAGCTGCATCACGCATAGTTAATCAAACCTCAGAGACATCATGCACGGTAGCGATGTAAGGTTTAGTCAATGCAGAACTAGCCACTGTTAACTAAATAAGCATATGAAAACGGTAAAACGACGGACTAAAAGCAGGCATCCCTCAGGTGCAAAAGCGAAAACTCCAAACTGAGATGCAAAAGTATTGCAGTTCAAACAGATACAGCGATTTCATTTATCTCAAAAAACCAGTTCCCTCATCTTTGAACTACAGAAACAAGATGCCAATGCATCCATGTGAACCACCATCCGCATACAATTTCGTTCCATGATAGCAAAGATACTAGAACAGAAATCAGAAAATCTGTAAGCATCCAAGATCACGACTCCGCTTGAACATGGCCAGCATAACCAGTGGTAGCATGGTAGTTGGAATTACCACCCCTGCCACCCCTTCCTGGGTAGTTATAGTTCCTTATTATAATTGCTAGGCTGTCCTAGAATTGGCTCCGGCCATTCGGATAGCCACCCCTTCCGCTGACTTGCCCACCCCAACCACCTCTATAATTTGATGTGACCTTCGAGGATGGTATTTTAGCTCCTTCGACTCCAAATTCCTCGACTTCTGCCCGAACTCAGAGTCAGCTGCGGCTACCTCTGTTTGAGCTGGGAGATCTGATTCCTGCAAAAATGCAACAGTAGGCATTAAAAATTGAGGGGAAAAAGAAAAGGAAAAAGCAAAGTTGACTATCTTCTTTAGCATAAAATGTCATGTTAATGGAAGAGTGTAATACTTGATGGTCTTCAACAGATCTTTTCTTTTAATATCACATGAGAATTAGGTGATTCTTCTTCCTGTAGAACATTTACGTTTAGTTATTGTGATATTAAATAAAAAGATCTTCAAGGAACGGACATTACGAAGTATATATATAGAGATTGTGAAGAGGAAAATCCAAAAGAAAATTGTTTAGCTTAGGCACTCCCCCAAGCAAAATACATCTGCCTAATCTGTACAGACTCGATTCAATTGACAACAACACAAGAATAAGGACAGATGGGGGCTTCAATAAGAGTAGGTAACTAGTAACACAAAGCACGATATACACACGTCTCAAAAGACTTTGCACCTAGTTACATATTTATTTTCGCTGCTCTACAGTTAGATCTATCTCTTGCTTAGTCCACACACCTTATGATTAGAATTTTACAAAGTCCTTTCAAAGAATCAATCAGCAGAAAAGGCCCGAGTAAAAACTACCACTTAATCTTGCAAGCTGCACGGCTTTAAGAAATCACACAGACATAACAAAACAAAAATACAAGCATTATGATTGATATGGTAAATTGCAAATCATTAATTAATCTACAAGTAAACAGGAGTGTTGCTGTTTTCCTGTTTGTCATCTGCTTCGACCTTATACACCCTCCCGGACAATATTTCATCTTATTCTCCTGTGGACATATGTTGGCATGAACCGTATTTACAATCAAACTGTCCTGGAGCTCTCTGTCACATGTGCTTACGGAGCAAAGGATATGAAGTGTAATTCACAAAGCCCATTGCTCTGCTGATTTTGAACATCCTTGCTTAACTTGTAGGCTCATCTCTTAATAAACAAATTCACAAAATCTTGATTTCCCCTATGATCCCTCTATGTATTCAAGAAAAAAACATAGACACGCACACGCAATAAGTTTCTAATATTTTACTACGAGAATTGAAGCACGTAAACCCAGATTCTCAACCACAAATAGCAGTGGAAACAATAAGATGTTAAGAAATACAAAAAAGAGTAGAAAGGAAGAACATTTTAATTTCCTTTTTTTTTTTTTTAATTTAAAAAAAATTCAGATTTGTCGGAGTGGAGTGAGCAGAGCGGAGCGTAGCGCACCGAACGGAATGGAGAGGAGCAACGACATCGACCTAGTAGGTTTAATTCACTATTTGTTTGTCAGGGACGACGGTACATGTGTATTTTTTTTGTATGGGCCCTAAAGTTCTGTATGTGTTTGGACTAGAGTTAGTATAAATACTGATTATGTAACCTTATTATTCATACTGAATAAAAATCTCCGCTTCGCTCCTTATGTTGACTTATCTATTTCACTTATCTATTATTTTGTGCTTAAAATCCAACAATTAAGTCATGGATTAATTCAAATAAGAGTCCTCCATCAGTTGAAGATTGTATATACTCGAAGTAGACCATATTAGAATTTGTAGTCTCATCCTGTGCAATCTTACATATTAGTTAATAGTTATTTTAATGTGCTACATATTTATAGATGTATAAATACTTAAAACAAGGCATTCAGGAACAAGTCTAGTTAATGCTCTTCAACCAAAAAAAAAGGATTGGGTTGGGTGCGGGGGGTGGTCGGAGGGACCTTATCGACGCCTTCAATTTTATTGCTATGATTCCCTGAAATATACTCTTAAGTCTTTGATTATTGCCTTATATCCTATGCCTTAGTCCTAGATTTTCTTGCCAAGTTTTGGCATAAATAGCTCAGGCATCCCCTGTTTGCTTGTGATATTTTCTTACTGATGAAGCATTGAACTCCTGCAGGTATTTCTATTGTGTTTGCTAGCTGGTTGTAGCGTTTGCTGGTTTAATACGGTGTGTTATGTTTTGTGCATAAAAAACTTTCGAGCTAACAGGCCACTTGCTTTCTCTCTGAGTCAGTTTCAATGGTGTTAGTGCAGCTCTATATAATCTCATTGTGAATTCCATAAACCCCAATGATGACACATTGAATCTTCTTCTCAATGCCGTTGTTCTCCTTATCACATCACTTATTGCTCTTCCACCGGATGCTGTCTGTTCTGAGACTGCTATTTTTCTCTATCTAACAGCACTAGCAGTTGTCAAGGGCATTTATCTTCTACTTATAAATTCCGTATTACTGAATGCATCAATTGCTCTTAAACTCTTAGGTGGGGCAATGTTTTACTTAGTCCTTCTGTTGATTACACTGGTATTCTTCTATAAGTTTGGTTGACTTGCAGATTATTTTTCTCTCAATCATACTAATTATAACAAGTTAAAGTAGTTTTTCAGGGAAAAAAAATCCCATTTTATGACACAGGTATATAATCATCAGTTCAATCCCAATTTAGCTATGACCTCAGGTAAGTTCTTACTAAGATAACATAAAGAGATTCGAATCAATGTACCATCTATCCATCACAGAGTTCTTTTGAATAACTAGTAAAAGTTGTACATAAATGAGACATTTAATTTGATCACACTTGTTTGGGGAGCTTGATCCAACAAATCTAATGAAGCACAATTGGAGCATCTGATGTCTTACCTCGGGAATTGACCTTTGCAAACAATTCAGGTGGCAAATCACCCCTCAGGATATGAGCTTTAAACCTGAGGTTTGTACGGCTGCATTCCATTAGTTCAAAGACACAAGCATCTCCAATGTTGAGTTCATTTTCAAGGACAAATGCTTTCCAATTGCAGTCAAACCTCGGGAAGCCGCAGTCTCCAAAGTAAGACATGTTCCAGTTCTTGCCACCATGTCTGAGAATTACTCCGACTCTTGCACTAGGCAGCAGCGGAACGAATTTGGCAAGGGGACGCTGTCAGCATTAAATGAATATGAATAAACAACAAATCATGGAGCCCTTTTAGTATGAATGATTCAAAACGACAACAAACATATTGGAAGCAAGAGTATTTACGAATTGAAGGGGGCGGTTGACGTGTGATTTTGTCATAACCAGATGGAAAAATGGCTTCCCAGAAAGATAATGAATGTCATCCTCTTCCATTTGAGCTGTTTCAGGACTCGGCACATGTTTAGTAACATGCGGCAATAGCTCTGTCTAATCAAAGTTAAAAAACGCAATACACAGTATCGAAAAATATAAAACGTGTTTCTAAAACGGAAACTCTTTTAAGTTGAGGACAATTTGGTAACTCTCCCTTTTACTTAGTTGGATGGAGGTCCATGTGGCAAACTCCAATTGGATGGATTGTTAATTCCCGGATTGTGCTTCTTCATATGATTTGTGAGCCGTTCGATTGAATCAATGGCTGCGATCTTTATTCATTTTCTTTCGGTCTGTTGGTTTTGGCTTCTCGAGTTGCTCGTACTCTCTGAAGTCTCTTCTTATTCTCTCTTTGGTAGGTGTTTCAGATCTTGGAAGGATCTGTGAAATTCATGTGTAAATAGCTATTGTAACAGTAACCTTGGGTCGATTGTTGGCTGTGTTGAATAGGTTCTGCAGTTTATATGACTGCTGTTCTTCGGTTTTTTCGTATCTTCTGCTGTTAGAATCTGATTCGGGGTCTATTAATCCCCTACAAGTGCGTTTTCTAGCTCCAGCAGGGGCAGAAGACATTGGGCAGAAAAATTTCAACAATTCCATGCATATGCAGAAAAGCAAAGAATAACTTAATAACTGGAAGAGATTGAGACATTTCACCCAGTTGAGTTGAATCAAGAAAGCAAGAAGGGTTCAAGGGGAATATGTATGGGTTATTCTTTATCTTGAAGTTTAAAAAGCAAAAAGTGCTGTGTAAATTTATTATCTTTGCAGATTGCAGAGTGCAGGTATTCACAATGTCTCTCAAAGATTTCAGAGTGTAAATCGAAATTCTATTTTTGAACAAGAGAAAATTAGCATCAGATCGAGAAAAGGATGAAATTCACTTTTATTAAAAATTTAAGAACGAAATAGAGGACATTGAAAAGCTGAACTTGAAACTAACATATTATAAGAAGTTTAAGTATTAAATTGAAGATCTAGAAAGTTGAAGGATTGATTTTACAATAATAAATAGTT
Organism: Fraxinus ornus; assembly: GCA_903798235.1. NCBI lineage: Eukaryota > Viridiplantae > Streptophyta > Magnoliopsida > Lamiales > Oleaceae > Fraxinus > Fraxinus ornus. Next base: position 33,500 of record CAIGRF010388501.1, on the reverse strand, counting down.
GGAGGATGACGTTATGGATACTGCAAAGTTGAAAAAAAGTTATAGTTGGATGACCAAAGTAAAATTTTCTAATAGCTGAAGGAATAAGTTTCTCTACATTCATAGTTGGATAACCAAATTGAGTTTTTCAAATAGTTGAAGGATGTAATTGCTCTTAAAATGTAGTTGGATGAATGAATTGAATCTTTCTAATACCTGAAGGATTAAATTGCTCTTAAATTATAGTCGGATGACCCAATTGGATTTTTTTAATAGTTCAATGACGAAATTGCTGTTAATTCATAGTTGGATTACCGGATTCAATTTTTCAAATAGTCAAAGGATGAAACTGCTCTTTAACAATAAATGAAGGATGAAATTGCTCTTAAACTAAAATTGGATGACCCAATTGAGTGTTTCTAAGAGTTAAAGGATGAAATGACCTGATTGAAATTTATAGTCAAATGACCCAATTCAATTTTTCTAATATATAACTGAAGGATGAAATTGCTCTTAACTTATAGTTGAATGACCAAACTGAAGTTTTCAAATAGCTGAATGATGGAATTGCTCTCAAGTCATAGTCGGATAACCCTTATTCAATTAATTGAATAGTTGAAGGATAAAATTGCTCGTATTACATAGTTTGATGACCAAATTGAATATATCTAATAACTGAAGGATATAGTTGCTCTTAAATTATAGTGGGATAACAATTGAAATTTTCTAATATATGAAGGATGAAATTGCTCTTTTTTCATAGTAAGATTACCCAATCCAACTATTCTAATAGTTCAAGTGTGAAATTGCCTTAATTCATAATTGGATGACCCAATTGATTTTTTTTATAGTTAAAGGATGAAATTGCTCTTAAAGTATAGTTAGAGACACAATTGTATTTTTCCCTTGAATTCGTAGTTCGATGACCGAATTGAGTTTTCCAAAGAGTTGAAGTATAAAATTGCTCTAAATTGTACTTGGATGACCTAATCCAGTTTTTCTAATAGTTAAAGGAGGAAATCGCTCTTAATTGATAATTGGATGAGACGATTCAATTATTCTAATACTTGAAGTACGAAATTTCACTAATTTCATAGTTGGATGACCGAATTGAACTATTCTTATAGAAGAAGGACAAAATTGTTCTTAATTGATAGTGGATGACCCAATTTAATTATTCTAATAGTTGAAGGATGAAATTTCACTTCATTCATAGTTGGATTACCGAATTGAACTATTTTTATAGTGGAAGGACGAAATTACACTTAATCCATATTCGGAAGACTTAATTAAGCTATTCTAATAGTTAAGGACGAAAGCGCTCTGAATTCATAGTTGGATGACCGAATAAAACATTCTTATAGTTGAAGGAAGAGACTGAACTCGATGAATAGTCGGATGACCTAACTGAAGTTTTTAGTAATTGAAGGATTGAGTTGCTCTTCAATAATAGTTTGATGATCCAATTGAATTTCTCTAATAACTGAAGGATGTAAATGCTTTCCATTCATAGTTGGAAGATCGGATTGAATTTCTCAAATAGTCTAAGGGTGAAATTGCTTTTAAACTATAATTGAGTAGTTGAAGGATGGAATTGCTCTTAAATTTTACTTGGATGACCTAATTGAAATTATCTAATAGTAAAAGGACGAAATCGCTCTTAATTGATAACTGGATGAGCCAATTCAATAATTCTAATAGTTGATTGAAGGAAGAAACTCACTTAATTCATAGTGGGATACCCAAATTTAAGTATTCTTATAGTAGAAGGATGAAATCGCTCTTTATTGCTAGTGTGATCACCCAATTCAACAATTCTTATAGTAGAAGGATGATGCTGCTCTTAACTGATAGTTGGATGGCCCAATTCAAATATTCTAATAGTTGAAGAATGAAATTTCACTTATTTCATAGTTGAATACCGAAATAAACTATATTGATAGTGGGAGGTTGAAATTTCACTTGATTCATAGTTGGATGATCGAATTCAACTATTCGTATAGTGGAAGAATGAAATCATTCTTAATTCATAGTTGGATGACGCAATTCAGCTATTCTAATAGTTAAGGACTTCATCGCTCTAACTTTATAGTTGGAGACGGAATTAATCTAATCTTATAGTTGAAGGATGAAACTGCAATCAATTCATAGATGGATGATCCAACTGAAGTTTTTAGTAGTTCAAGGAATGAATTGCTCTTAAATAATAGTTTGATGATCCAATTGTATTTTTCTAGTAGTTGAAGGGTGTAACTGCTTTCAATTCATAGTTGGAAGACCGGATTGAATTTTTCTAATAGTCTAAGGATGGAATTGCTTTTAAACTATAATTTGATGACTCCATCGAAGTTTTCGAGTAGTTGAAGGATGGAATTGCTCTTGAATTGTAGTTTGATGACCTACTTTAATTTTTCTAATAGTTAAAGGAGTTAATCGCTCTTAATTGATAGTTGGATGAGCCAATTCAATTATTCTAATAGTTGAAGGACGACATTTTAATTAATTCATAGTTCGATGACCGGAATGAACTATTCTTATAGTGGAAGGTTGGAATTACATTTAATTCATAGTTGGATGAACCAATTTACCTATTCTTATAGTTGAAGGACGAAAATACTCTTAATTCATAGTTGGATGACGCAATTCAGCTAGTATAATAGTGTAGCACGAAATCGCTCTTAATTGATATTGGATGACGTAATTAAACTATTCTAATAGTTATGGACTAAATCGCTCTTAATTGATAGACGGATGATGGAAATAAACTAATATTATAGTTGAAGGATGAAACTGAGCTCAATCATAGTTTGATTACCTAACTGAAGTTTTTAGTAGTTGAAAGATTGAATTGTTCTGAAATAATAGTTTGATAATCCAATTGGATTTTTCTAATAAATGAAGCATGTGACTGCTTTCAATTCATAGTTGGATGACCCAATTCAATTATTCTTATAGTTGAAGGATGAAATTGCTCTTGAAGGTATTGACGTAAGACAGTTGGACCAACTTTAAAAAAAAAAAATTCGGTCATCCAAATATGGAATAAAACTTCAATTTGATCACCCATTTATAAAGGAAGAGCAATTTCATCCTTCAACTTAATATAAAACTTCAATTCCATCCTTTGACTTTCGATTTGATCATTCTTGTATTCTTTCAAATGTTTTTCATCCTTCAATTTATTCTTCTATCTATACTTTCAATGCAGTTTCAAACTTCAACTATTAGAAACATTCAGTTTGGTCATCCAACTATAATTTCCATTCAATTTGGTCATACATTTTTATAATGTCAATTTTACACTCAAACTATTTAATCCTTTAACTTCTCAACAGTTCTAATTTCATCCTTTGACTTTTATATATCCTCATTTTCATCCTCAAACTTTATACAACATTAATTTAATTCTTCAACTTCTTATTCTAATTTCGTTCTTTTAAATCTTCAATATCCTCTTTTTCATCCTCAAATAGTTTATTAATGTAAAATTCATCCTCTAAGTTCTCTATATCGTCAACTTAATCCTTTAACTTTTCTATATCGTCAATTTAATCCTCAAGCTGTTTGACAACGTAAAATTCAGCTTTTCTTAATAATGTTAATTCCTTTAACTATTTAATATCCTTATTTTCATCCTCGAACTATTTTGTAATGTAAAATCCATCCTTCGACTTTTCTAGGTCGTCAATTTAATACTTCAACCTTCAACTTTCTAGATCATCAATTTAATCCTTCAACTTCTTAATAATGTAAATTCCATCCTTTAACTTTCAAATATCCACAATTTCATCCTCAAACTAATTTAATAATGTAAAATTCCTTTCAACTTTTCTAGATTATCAATTTAATCGTTAAAATTTCATGTTAAATTCATCCTTCAAATTTTCAATATCCTCGATTTCATTCTTCAACTTCTAAATCACGTGAATTTCATTCTTTAACTTTTCATTATCCTCAATTTCTTCCTCAAACTATTTAATGATGTAAATTTCATCCATCAAATTTTCTATATTGTCAATTTAATCCTTCAACTTATTAATAATGTAAATTTAATCATTTCACTTTTTATTATTCTCATTTTCATCCTCAAACTATTTAATAACGTAAAATCCAACCTTCAACTTTTCTTGATCGTCAATTTAATCCTTCAACTTCTTAATAATGTTAATTTCATATTTAGCTTCTTAATATCATCTATTTAATCCTTAATTTCTTAATAATATTACATCCTTTAACTTTTTAATATCATCTATTTTATTCTTAATTTCTTCATAATATTACATCCTTTATCTTTTAATATCATCTATTTTACCCTTAATTTTTTTTGATAATATTAATTTTATCCTTTTAACTTTTTTATATCCTCATTTTCCTCCTCAAACTATTTAATAACGTAAAATCCATCCTTCAACTTCTTAATAATATTAATTTCGTCCTTTAAAAAGTAAGAAGCACTTGGATTGGATTACTTTGTGCCAACAAATGTCTCTTCTTATGAGGAAAATATCACCGATGCTTAAATTTCAAGTAGAATTCTAAAAACTTTTACATTGAAGATCTAGTACTTAAATATGAATTCTGGTGATCAATTTGGATTTGACAGCATTATTTCAGCTTCGAAATGAAAAAGATAACAAACAATGATTTCAAACTTCCTCCCATCCCATGATGATTTGTTCATGAATACTTGTTACTAGTAAAAGAATGTCCTCGTATATGATGATCCTAACTCTATATAGTCACCAGCATTATCGAGTGCTTCAAGCATTATTTTATGTTCAATATGTTGTTCTCTCAGTTTCCTTCGGGCCTCAAAAATCGACATTTCCGGTTCTTGTGTTTGATTCTCTAAATTTACTTGGTTAACATTGGATCTTTCCTTTGCTACTGCATTGTTATCTGCTGCTGGTTTTCTTGATTCATCTTTCTTGGAGCACCCCTTAGAAGTTGCGCAGTCTAAATGCCCCGCAAAATCACAATCTGCACAGTAGTACAGCAAGAAATTATTCTGCATGATGCCATCACAGCCAGATACAGTGCTTAAGGCGAACCAAAAACCAGTTTTAGTTCATGGGGGTGGTTTTCAAGAAGTATAGTACTAAGTAAAGTGGCACATTTTACGTGAAGATCAAATTCGCAATGAAACCAAAGGATCAGAAGCGGTACGTTGGGGATGGGAGAAGGGACAATAGATGAGACGGGCCAATGTTCAAGAGAACGAGGTGCATTCATGCGACGGTTTTCGAGGTAGAATTTGCAGGATAGGCAACCATGAAAAGAGGATGTTCAACTATAATCTGCTTACAGGCTTTGCACTATGTGGATATGGGATTCAATTGGCTAACTATTCGTGTCTATATATAACATATCTATACTTTATGGGAATTACAAATAATACGATCAATTCATTGTATTCCCTCTGCGTTGACTAATACATCTCTCTATATATATAAAGTGCCTATAAAACGGAAATTCTTGTTTTAACGGAAAACATAACGGAATTTGTTGTTTTAACGGAAAATCTATTTTCTCCTAAAGTGGCACATTTTACGTGAAGAATTCGCAATGAAACCAAAGAATCAGAAGCGGTACGTTGGGGATGGGAGAAGGGACAATGGATGAGACGGGCCAATGTTCAAGAGAACGAGGTGCATTCATGCGACGGTTTTGGAGGTAGAATTTGCAGGATAGGCAACCATGAAAAGAGGAGGTTCAACTATAATATAATCTGCTTACAGGCTTTGCACTATATGGATGTGGGATTCAATTGGCTAACTATTCGTGTCTATATATAACATATCTATACTTTATGGGAATGACAAATAATACGATCAATTCATTGTATTCCCTCTGCGTTGACTAATACATATTAATAAAAAGTCTATAAATGCCTGTAACAATTATTTTTCTTAATATAATTCTTTATATATAAACAAGCATACACAGACTTGAGATCTGCTTTGCATCTGGTTGTCCCGTAATACTTTTTCCTTATCTAGGCATTTTCTCTCTTTTTCAGCCAAAATAGAGAGAAGGACAACCCACGTATTCTAACCCGAAGAACGAACAGCCAACTCGAGCAGAACAAATACATGGTTTGATTCTTAGGATTGCAAATTCCCCCTAGCGGATTGTTAAGTCTGCAGCACAATTTCTGATGCTAAGGATATCTTAAAGAAAGGCTATTTAGCATACGTTTTTTATTGTTCATATTGTTGGCTTATCATGACTGTTAAAACTAATATTAATATGCTAGATCCCAATGAAAAACATGAAAAATTTAGAAATTTATGATCTTTAAGGAACTCAAGATTTTATTTCGAATTTTCGATTTCTTATTAGAAAGTCAACTTTAATATAAATAAGCTAGTTTTAGCAAGTTGGTGGCTTTTTAATTAGTTGTTGGATTCTTCGTAGGCACATTAAACGACCAGTTATATGCATTGACTTTGTGTGTATATTCTTAGAGCAGATTCATTGGGATGTGGATTACATCAAAAAGGTAGATGTGGAGGTCTGCTAGAATTCTTCCCTTATTTTTATTTTTTTTAAATTTATCCTTATTGAGAATATTTCTATTTAATTTTTTATAATTTCTATGTGTTCTTTCTTTACCAGTTTTGATCTAAGACTCAAGTCCACGGTGGGCGCAACAACATTCGATGTTATCACGTGCTTCTGGTGTTACCACGTGGCAAAACCAGATGTTGCCACGTCCACAGTGAACATTATAATACATGTTCACCGTGAACATTAGACTATTTCTACTTTCTTTACATCTTCACTCTTATATTTGACTTACATTATGAACAATCTACATCGCCACTGAAAATGCTCCTCTCTATTCCCACTTTACCGGTCACATGCCCAACATTAATTTACATCATTGCAAGTTGATTAGCAAATTGGTGGGTTTTTTTAGTTGTTTGATTATTCACAAGCAAATTAAATGAATGGTTCTATGCAACGTTCTAAAAAGCTCTTCTAGGTGGCGTCTAGGCTTGAAACTCGAACAAAACGTCTCGCTTTGCGTCTAGACGCTTTTTCCCAATTTCTAGATGTTTTGAGTATTTTCCTTCCTCTATTTCGTCTTCCCTAGACGCACTTTATTAGTTTTTTTTTTCTTTTGTAAAAAAAATCTTTTATTTGACTTTAACTTTTTATTTTTTTAAAAAAAAATTATTTGACTTTAATTTCAAGTTTTTTAAAAGATTTTATTTGTACAAAAATTAAAAATGACTTTATCTAAATAGTTAAATAAGATTTAAGTTATGTTGCTATTTACATTATGTAATTATGATTTTGAGACTCGTTTTTTTGTTGCAAACTCCAAAAGTATGTATGAAGTTCTTATAAATCTATTAAGTAGGACTTGTCTAGTTGAAAATTGAAATTATGAAAATATTCTAATTTTTGCATTTCGAAAACTTGAAAATTATATAATTGACTAATGGTAGAAATTATTAAATAAATATAGTATTTTACAATTATTAAATAATTTTTAAAATGATTAAAAATCTAAAATAATAATAAAAATATGAAAACACTATTTATGCATAAGCCTTGTTTAGGCTCATTTAAACTCCTAAAGCTTGAAACTTAGTCTCCATTTCTAATCATACTTTATGCTTTTTAAAACAATGATTATATTATAAGCATATCATCTTCTTAAACGGTTAACTATTAAGATAATATTCATATTTCTTTGTTTTTCTTTGGGGCCAACGAAGAGATAAGTTTTTACACAATAATCCACTTATTTTTGCAATTATTGATGTCACATCTACAATATTTAAAAAGAAATGATTGATTAGAAACTTTTGAATACCAATTTTACCATTACATATTTAGCTATAGGCCCAATATATCCTCATTTGATTTACAATATTGTCCTTAAATCTTTTGTTTTTTGTTTTTTGTTTTTATTTTTTGTCAACTGTGTTCTTATTTAATCTTCCTACTTTTCCAGGCATTAAGTTAATTTTGCAACTTATAAAATTAATATTAAATAATAATGCCCTTATCCAATCTTTATAATTTATATTAATAAAATTAATTCATGCATTGAATTTCTTTTATTTTTTTAACATCCATTAGTCATTTTTCTAAAAATAGTCGTTTTAAATTCTTTTCCTACGAAAACACACATTAATTCACAAAAGAAAAAAAAATAAAAAAAATACTGAATTATTGCATTAATACGTTCACCTTGGCACTAAAATTTATGTTTTACATTCACATATGTTCACTAAAATTTCTTATTTTTTTTTTAGTTACATATAAAATAAAACATGATAGAAAATATATATAATTTCCCATGCATTAAGTTTTTTTCTAACATCACTAAGTTATTCATTTATGTTTCACATTCACGTCAATAGTACATAACGTTAATTATTAAATCACTATAAAAATTCTAAACCGTCAACATAAACGTCATTAAGACGATTATTGGTTTACATTATTTACATTCATTTGTAACTTATTCTGAAATTTATGCCCATTATATAGAATAGAAGTTCTTCAAATGTCAACATTGCGTAGTATAGCTATAAAAACCAATCTTTCTCATTCTACTTCATGCTCAAAATTTATAACTAGAAGTTTGTACCAAAAGGTAAGAATTGTTATCAACGAAAGCAATCTCTTGTGGGCCAGAACTTCTCAAAACTCGAAAATATCCTAGGTGATGCTTATGTATGTGAATTTATTCATGTTGGCGCATTGGAGTTTTGAAGAAGTCGATTTGCATGAGACGAATTCTAAACAACATGGTTGCTTTTGTATTTGATGGAGTTTTTTTATTATGCTAAAAAGTTAATGTGGTTCTTTTTTCACTTTATTTTAGTAATATCCATTTAAATGATGAACATAAGCTACTTATAAGTTGATTAGGAGATATTATATAATGTCAGAATTAGCAAATAAAGTTCCACTATCACATTAATAGGTTATATTTTTATAATTTTTCTGGGAAGTAAAACCCAAGCTACGTTGTTTAAGGATATAATCGAAAAATTCTTTCCCATTCTTGAGAAAAGAAAAATATACATGTCTCAAGAGCAACAAGACAACAAACAATTAACTGAAATTCGGTTAGATCACATCTTTTGCTGGAAATAATGAATTAAAATGAATGAAAATTAATTCACCAGCATTCAGTTTCAGCCTATAGGTTATATTTTTATAATTTTTTTGGGAAGTAGGACCCAAGCTACGTTGTTTAAGGATATAATCGAAAAATTCTTTCCCATTCTTGAGAAAAGAAAAATATACATGTCCCAAGAGCAACAAGATAACAAACAATTAACTGAAATTTGGTTAGATCGCATCTTTGGGAGAAAATGAAAAAGTTGCAACTAAATTAAAACATGTATGCTCAAAATGACAATTGATTTGTACAATACTTGATCCAAATCGGTAAAGAAATAGAACCTTACATAGAGGATGATTTCATCAACTTACCAAACAGAAAATGCAACTTCTTTTGATAATCTTACTTAACGTGGAATTTTTTCAACCAAAAATGAGATGTTGACTACCTCAATGACAAACTAATTGAATTATTTCCCGAAGGCGGTGAAGAATTTATTAGCTTTGACGAAGCAATATATGATACAAACCAATTTTACCAAGAGGGGCTCATAAATAAATTGTTGCCAAATGGTATCTCACACATAAGTTAATCTTGAAAAGAAGTTGTCCAGCAACGATCTTTGCAATGGAACAAGAATAATTTATCATAATTTCAAGAGACATATTATCGATGTAGAAATAATCGTTGGACAATATGCTAGGAAAAAAGTTTTCCTTCAGTACATCACATTAACCTAGCAAATGATGAAGGATATCCATTCAAATTTAAGAGAAAACAATGTCCAATACGTCTATACTTTACAATGACTATTAACAAGGTTCAAATACAAACAATACGTATTGTTGGAATATATCTTAATGAACATATTTTCTCTCATGGGCAATACAATAAAAATAAAAGCCATAGAAAGTTGACAAAAGATATTGTGTACAAAGGAGTGTTATTGTAATCAAAATAATACATTTCAGTTTATTCAACATTTTCATATTATATACATAATTTCATGAAAAAAATTATTCATATATATTCTTTTTAACAATTTAATTTTTCCTTTTATAATATCTATTATGTAATACTTTCAAAAACAGTGTTAGTACTTCAAAATCATTACACATATCATTCATCTAATACATAAGACGTGCAATGCATGTGTTTAATACTAATAAGAACACAATGACGAAAAAGCTAGCAAATATTACCGATGAGAGAAGCAATTAAGATTTGTAAGGAAAAAAAAATCACAAATAGCCGATTTTACTAAAAAAATACCCATTTGAAATAGAAATTAGAAAAACTTCGATATAGAAACCACCAAACAATTGAACTCAAACAAGGCTTAAATAGAAACACAAAAGAAATAAAATAACAAATTTTCTAAAAGATGCTTATTGTCAAACTCCCCCATTTTAGTGTTATTGTTGTCAATTTTTTTTGTTAATGATTTTGGAAAAATGAACCTTTCCCATTGTTAAGGTAAGCTAAAGCAACTATTTGATATCAAGTTTAGTATAGTGTAACCAAAGTATTAACTATATTGTATAACTGCAATTTAATATTGAGTTTGCTTATGCAATGGCATAAAAATATGCACAAGTTTGGTAGTAATTTTTCAATTGCTATAGTTTTATCTAGGTTTAGGCATCGAGTGGGTTGGTCCGAGTATTCCAATACCTGGAACAATCCATTATACTTTGGATATTTCATAAATGATATCATTCGAGTCCTTGTAATTATTAGAACCAAACCCAAACTCGAAACGTCGATTTTGGTTTGGGTTCGGTTCTATCCATAATAAATTTTTTTATCTACACATTTAATAAATATTTCATATAGGCACTTTCATAATAGTTTGGGTATGTGTGGTTTGGGTTTTTTTTTTTTTTTTTTTT
>CAIGRF010388501.1:0-22226 GCA_903798235.1 Fraxinus ornus | reverse complement strand
TCAAAGATTCACTTTCATAAGAAAATACAAGCGCGGACACTACAATGATTGTTGTTAGTGGTCGCTAGTAACCACCATCAGAGGGCATATCATGGATACAAAATTGTGATTCGTCATGAAAGATTGTACACTATTGACAAGAGCATGCGACACATCGATCATGATAACCATGGAACTTTTTTCAATTGGATATGACCAGCCTTAAATTTGATGGTGACGGTCTTTACTGTTTGAGAAATTTGATAATGACATCATTTATTGTAAATTATTATTATTATTATTATTATTATTATTATATGTGGAAAATCCCTTTTTGGTGCAATTGTGTTTTGTTTGGGGTGAAATTGCTGAAGTTTTGGAATATGAAAAATTGTTGCACATGAATACAAAATGTTTTCCTAATCTGAAATTCGAATATTCCATTCAGCTGTGGATGATTAATAAATTATAGCACAAATTTTTTTGTTAGATTAATAAATTTAGTATATATTTGAGATAAGTATAATTACTTTTTAATTTAATAGTCGAAGCCAAATAATAATTTAAGCATATATTTTGTAGAATACAAAATACTGTTCACATATCCGCTACTCATTTATATCACCCTTCAATAACTTATAATTTTACCCAAACAAGCACTGAACAAATTGTAAAAATTGTGACATGAATATAATTTATACAGGATGAAAATTACCCTTTAAAAGAAATCACAAGCGAATCATGTGTATTTTTGACAGCAAAGGGACCCACATATGCAAATTTCATTTTATTTTCTTTATTATCCTGACCAAGCAGAAATCTGCTATTTGCTGATGAGATTTCCAGCCAAGTTCATGATAATTAAAATAGAAACTTGAGAATATGATGGATATATTCAAAGTGGAATTCTTTGTGTAAGTTTATGATTTCTCGTTCATTGTGGTCCATTCACCATATTAAAATGACACCATGAAAAGATTGTCGGTCCATAATATATAGTACAAAGGTGGTGCCTTGGTTGTGATCGCAATATTATGGTTGTACACGTCAAGTGAGATTCTTTTCTTATTTATTAAAACCAAATGAAAGCATACAAACTAAAGTAAATAAAACAAAAAGGACTATTCTAGTAATGATCAAACTTGAGTGTACACCAAATTTGATAGCTCCGGGGTCGCTTTTCGGTGAGGGGATGTACACCTACAACCAGCAAAATCCTTCTAGTAAAGAGCACATAAATAAAAGACAATTCGGTAGGCAAAGCTATGAGGTCAAAAAGCAATTTAAAACTTTTAAAGATTTGACGCTGACAACTGAAAAAAGGTCCCACGGTCCACTTCAAATTGGCCATCGAAATTGACTGGCCTAAGAATTGTGGTCATGTAAAGAGTGATTCAGTCAATGTTAGGTGTTTACAGGCAGGCCTTCTGGAATTTTGATGCTAGTACTAATAGGTTGAAGAGAAAGAAGACGAATTTAGAATTGTGTTCGAAAGTAGGAAAATGATATGCCATTAGGGGAGATGACTTGTTCAAATTCGACTTCAATTCCCCCTTTAGAATTGTGTTAGAAAGTAGGAAAATGAAATGCCATTAGGAGAGAGGATTTGTTCAAATTCGACTTCAATTCTCCCTTTTATTCCGATAACATATTTCTCGTTTTTGTAAGAGGCAAGTCATGGATCAAGAATTTGGATATACAAAAAGGGTATTAAGAAATTTGGATATACAAAAAGGGTTACGCTCAATCGATTGAGTATTAAGAAATTTCGAGAATAATGCTGTCAGAATTTGGATATAACCCGAATTCTATTGAAGATTCTATTTGAGGTTAATTGAGAGTTGATACTATGATTTGAAGAAATTTTGAAGGAGTTCAAGTTGGAATAGGAGAAGAAATCGTGCAACGGGCTTGCTACATGCTCAGGAGCCGCTCGAGCGCCCATAACAGGGACTTAGCGCTACCTAAGCGTCTAGAACCATTTGAGCGGCGTTCTTATCTTGGAAATCCTTGTTCGCATTTTTTGACAATTTCTTAAATTATATTTTATCCCACACTCTATTATTATTTAGACCTATTATATTATGACTTCACATTATCTTAGACTCTTCTATGTACTATAAATACGAGGAGTAAACCCCTTGAAGAAATTATCATTACATTCTACACAATTTATAATCCTCCATATTATTGATATTACTGAATTTTCCTCTTCTACCTGTGGTTTTTTCCTGAATTGGATTCCACGTAAATTTTGTGTTGTTGTTTTACTTTTTATATTGCTAATTCCTGCTTTATTTCTATCAATATGATATCATAGCGATGTTTGATTTTGTGTGATGACAACTATGAAAAATATTATTTCGCTTTTGGATTGCAACACCAGATTTTCATTATGACAAATGAAGATGCGAGTAGTGTTTGCTCAGATAGACTTTGATGATGCTTTGTTGAGATTTAATAAGATCTCCTTAACTTGGACACTGGTGGAGAAACAACGTAAGAATCGAAAGGTTCTATCTCAAATTCATCTTTATCTATTGTAATCTTCCATATAATTGATATTAGTGAATTCTCTTCTTCTACCTATGATTTTTTCCCAAATTGGATTTCGCATAAATTTTGTGTTCTTGTTTTATTTTTCATAATGCCAATTCTTGCTTAACTTCTAACAAATGCTAAGTAACCGAACTAAAGTGTCTTATATTTGGACGACAAAAGTATTTGGTATGAGGTTCCATTTTAAACGATTAATATTATTGAGTATACAAACCGTTGTACATTGATTGTCTCGCCCTTGACGTGCTCCTGCAAAAATTTGGCTTATTGGAAAATATCATTTTTGAAGTTTGACTGCGCATTTGAATTTTAGACGAATCAAATTACTCAATTATATATTTTGTTTTCTGAAATCATATCAAGTCTCAGCCTACCATAAAAGGAGTAGTTCGACACCTACATTAATTAAAATTATCATATAAAAAATTATAAACAATGTGAAATTTTACAGATTTGTACTAGTAAAGGAGAACTTTTGTTGGTTGTTTTACCAGCGGAAAAGTAGTGTAGAAAGCAAGAAAAGTAGTGTAGAAAGCAAAATTCAATTCTATCTTTGATTTTTGTCTTTTGCTCAAAATTTTGCAGACTAATTCCTTGATTTCAATTCTAATACCTTATACCTTATCCATGTTTAGTAGGAATTAAAATTTAGATTTTAATTTAAGTGAAAGTCAACGATTAATTATAATCACTCATTTTATGAGATACGCAACTTTTCAACCATACATTTTATCAACTTTTTATCAAAATCTAATAAAAATCTAATTTTAATTCCAATCGAATGTGGATCTTATGTTATCATTACTTTATCGAGTGCATAACAAAATTGAATAGAGTATTAAAGAAATAATGTTAAGTGCTATTCAATCAAAATGCACTCAAATATCATAATTATTTGCACGTGTTTATGCTATACTCAATGAATTGTGTACTGATGCTTACTCACATCAAATCACTCATCTTTGGATATATTTCCTTCCATCACAAAAGTTACCTGCATTTGGATTAAACAAGCATTTATTTCCTTATCCAAACAACTTCCACCACCTCCATAAACCCATTAACTAAAATATAAAAAAATATCTAAAGACAAGATTGTTGACGTTGAAAATTACGTGGACAAGACTCAAGCCAACTTAAGGTGTAAATGTCATTATAAGGGAAGTAGATCGAAGGATTTCTTGATCATAAGGCGGTATCGTTGCCTTAATTTATCATAAATGTTAAATATGTGTTTTAGTTACAATGGAGAATCCCCCCTTCCTAATGCCTTTTCTGGAATACTAGAAGTAAGCCGTTACACAGTACTCCTGTCTTGTCAGTCTAAAACACCGAGCTGAACAAGTACATGTGCTGGCACAATAAGATTTTCAGCCGAGCTTAATTCTCGCATCCTCATTATGAGATGATGGTACAAGTGGGTCCCAACATTCAATGCTTTATTAAGGAAAGCAAGCTAACACTTCTGATTGGAGGATTAAGTGGGCGCTGACGTGTGACCTTTCCATTTGTACTCATTTGGTTGGTAGCATGAAGATCTTGTCAGTGATCTGCAATCATCAGCTACTGTTGCACCTTGGAAGACTACAATGGCTTGCTACGCAAGATTTACCCAAGAACCGAGCTGAGCTTGCGTACCCAACCTCGTGTTGCTTTCCCCTCATTAGGACATCAATAGTCCAAGCTAACAACCTCGTAGGTCGGTGTCAACAAAGATAAAAAGAAGAAAATGAAACGAGCATTAAAGAGTATTATATAGAAGTTCACATGGAGTATTATATTTTCGTTCATATTATTATCAACTTTTACAAGCGACTTCGGAATACATTAGATAAGATGGACTTAACAACATTAAACTGTAGTATCATGAAAGATTAAGCACCTACAATCTCGTTGATTGCATTGTCTAGTCCTATTCGGTATTACATACCATCCACGTGCTGGCTCATTGTTTAACGGCATTAAGCTCAACATCAGAACCGGGTTTTTCTTCTTCATCGATCCATACCCTACTCTTGTATTGATACTGACGAGCAACGTAGAGAAAGTATACGAGATTCAACACACCCAATGCAGCAATGAGAAAGTAGAAATTTTCAACTTTTCCAGCATTAATATCTTTGGTCAACCAATCAGGTTGCCCATTTTTCCCCCTAGTCACATTGTGCACAATATTCACCATTAGAGCACTAAGATAATTAGCCCCGGCAACAGTAACGGAGAACAAAGAATTAGCCACACTGCTCATATTTTCAGGGAACTCCTTGTTATAAAACTCAATCTGTCCAATAATATTAAATGCCTCAGCAAACCCCATAAGTATCAACTGTGGAGCAAGCCACATGACTGATATTGGTGCAACCCCGTCATGTCCACCATGCTCAAGAGCTGACGCTCGTCTCTTTTGCTCGGCTAATCCCGAGGCAACCATAGCAAAAATTGAGAAAACAATCCCAATTCCCATTCTTTGGAGTAGAGTTACACCCCCTTCAAT
The DNA here is from genome assembly GCA_903798235.1 of Fraxinus ornus. Taxonomy (NCBI): domain Eukaryota; kingdom Viridiplantae; phylum Streptophyta; class Magnoliopsida; order Lamiales; family Oleaceae; genus Fraxinus; species Fraxinus ornus. The sequence goes on along the minus strand of CAIGRF010388501.1, from coordinate 17,194 downwards.
TTTAGTGACTTTTCTAAGACCTGGCACAACAACCCTGTCATATAATGGAAGCCATACCCCTATTGTAATCATGGATATAACTGAAAGGGATCCAGCAGGAATTTGAAAATGGGGGCCCAAATGGCGATCCATTTTCATGGCTTGGGACAGTGTAAACGTGCCTTGTTGGGCCATTGAAAGGAAACAGATTATGCCAGAGGCCCATACTGGGATTATTTTTAATAGGCATTTAACCTCTTGAATTTGTTGGATGCTGCATAATCTCCAGGGTTTGGCATTGAAGCCATCTGGCTGTAATTCACCTTCCATTATTATTGCAGCTTTGTTCAAGAACCTGAATTAACAAGAAAATATCAGCATCGAGCGTTAGCCGATCACCCATGTATGAAAATTCCATCCCTTTAAATTGTGGAATAGAAAAATAAATTTGCTACATACGTGTTCAATTAGTCTTGTTGTACATAAACACCGCGTGGCATTTTGTCAAATTTTTTTGTCAATTTTTTATGTACGCCGAGCTTAACTCATACCTGTTTTATTAGGCATCTCAAAAATTTTGTATCAAATCATTAGACATGATATAGGACTGGAGCTACAATGGGAACACTAGACTTTATTTGTGTCTTTTTGATTTGTACTATGTACACAACACAATGAGTGGAGTCTGCAGACTTTAAAGGGGTCCCACTATTTTCTGTTGTATTAGGCTAATGGCCATGAATCATGATCTCTTTTATCTTGTCATTATCAAATACTTGAAAATATGACAAAAAATGAAAACTTGCTATTAAATGGAAGCTTTGGAGTTTTATGTGAATTAGCTCGACTCTTCCACATGAGTGTTGGCCATGGTCATGTCAAGACTTTATGATGGCATGTCCAGTTGTGGTTAAAAATTACTTAAAAAGTAACTTTAAAGTATTTACCTGTACTTATTGGTTAAAGAGAGTTTTTTCACGATGGAACCCTCCTTCAATGGTGGATCATAGAAAATTCCGTGAACATCTCCTTCATTTGGAAGCTTAAGCTTGCGTTTCTTATATGCCGCAACTAGAGATTGCGCGATGCCGGAAAATATGCTACCCTCGGGTTTTACGTGCACGTAAAGTCTCGTCCCGATAAAAAATAGCACGATGGAGCATACCATGAGCATGGTTGGGATGGCAAAGCCCCATACCCAACTCACTGTATCTTGAATATAAACCACAACAGTGAGTGCAAAAACCAATACGAAGGTAAATGTGAGGTAATACCAATTAAAGAAGCTATTAATTCCCTTTCTTCCTTCCTCAGTGTTGGGGTCAAATTGGTCCACCCCAAAAGGGATGCTGCACGGCCGAATGCCGCCACCGCCGATGGACAGAAACACTAAGGCAATGGCCAAAACGGCAAACTGCAATTTCGTAGGACCCATGCAGTCAAGGCCTTGTGATGCATTACATGGAGGTGGAAGCAATTGAGGGATCCATGCTATAAGTGTCAAAGTCATCATTCCCTGTCCATCAATGAATCAAAAATATATCAAAATTCCAAAAAAATAAAATAAAATAAAATAATTACATAGACGGCCCCAAATTTAAGAATTATTTAATTGTGTTGGATGATAACAATTAAGATAAATAATTAAATACTCTTTCTGGTGTATTCTAAGAATTTTGGAACAATAATCAAACCAACCGTCAATTATGAAATTGATTGAAAATTACTGTATAGTATAATTAAACAATCAGTAGCAAAAAGGATGTCAATATCTAACCAAAAGTGCAGTTTAAGTCATTAGACATAGTGTATTGAGCACATCAGATTAAATAAATCTTTCCTATATTTGTGTATTCTACAATTCATAATCAATCTTGAAATTAATTATATTTCATCCCATAAGAAACGGTTATGCCTAACACTAACAAAAATAGTGACTGATTGTGAAACAATATACATTTTTTGTCATATCTTTTCAGCCTCGATATGTGTGAATAATAATCAAAACTCTCTCTCGTCGTGTAGTAGGAGGATGCAAGTGTTATCTGAAATTTATGGAGCGTACTCCGAGTAACGAGTGCCTCACAAGACCTTCACCTGCCTGTTCGGGTTTTAAATATGAATAATGCTATCTGAGTACCGTAATCTTTGAACAGATATTCAAAATCGAGTACACCTCGCTAAATGTTTGTTCAATGTCTTGGATCGAGTTAAACGTACCAAGAGAGAACCAAATTGAGCATAAGCAATTGTCTTGAACCTGCCCAAGTAGGTATCTGAAAGATATGCACCAACCAAGGGAGCAAAATTTGTGACACCAGACCATATGCTAGTCACATTCGAAGCAGTAACTTGATCCATATGATACTGTGTCAACAGGAACACCATGAAATTTGCCAATAGCCCCACTGAAGCTAGCCTCTCGAACGTCTCATTTCCTGCAAAAATAAATTAATTCTGCCGTCAATCGTTTTTCTTCATATTGAAAAGTGTATATACACGCAGATAAGTATGATGACAATTTGACAAGTGTTCTTGCATAGATCAACTTTTCACACGTCAGTCGGTGAGTGCATCTTTTTTGTGAGTGCGCGTGCGCGAGAGAGAAACCTAAGACAAATGGCATGGCCTTCCATCCACCGGGCTTTCTCCTAGCAGTCTTTGATTCCGGCAAATCGCCGCCTTGGTACTTCTCTTTATCTTCATATTCACTTTCTGACAACTGCGGAGACTTGTAAGAAGATACAGGGAAGCCTTTAGTGCAGCAAGCAATCCAAGAACAAGTTAATTTCTTCTGTTTACTCTCTGAATTCTCCATCTTTTCTTAGAAAATCTCTTTCTCTATCTCTCTCTCTTTTTTTTCTCTCTCTANTCGGCCCACCGGCACCCCCACCAATAGGGGGTGCCGGGTGTCCATTATAGACACCCTTATGGGTAATGGACACCCTTATGGGTACAATTATGTACTCATAGCATCACCGGCACCCCCACCAATAGGGGGTGCCGGGTGTCCATTATGGACACCCTTATGGGTACAATTATGTATTCATAGCATTTTTTTTTTATAGAAACATTTGAGTCAAGGGAAGAAACAAAAATATCGTCACGAGGATGCAAGAGTGCAATTTTAATACTGTAGTAATTGTGATGTTTCCATGTTTGGCTCAGCTTAAAAAAAAATCACTTATATAAGTTATAAATATTAGTTTAGAATTAAAATAATTAATTAATTTTTTTTTAATGTGATCCAACCATCATAGTAATATAGTATTTAAATTGTGAAATAAAAATGAAAAACAAGCTTAAGATGGGAAGTGCGACTTGAGATTTATTTAAAAAGAAAAAATATTAGTGGAGTATGCTTCATTGTGATCACTGACCACTTCATCATAAATTCTATAGGCTACTGCCTGCTCACGGGAGTCTCTGTTTTCCACCTTTGCTTAAGTCAATAGGATTTGATTTAAGTGAGTTATTTAGTTGGAATTAAATTGGTTTTGGAAACTAATTTACTAAAATGATTTTATATGGATAATATTTCTAATCAATTACCTTTATTAGGTATCTAAACCATGTGGCGATTACAATGTGAAATGAAATAAGCCTTCAAAATAGACTAATAAACTTTTTATTGTTTAGCAATTGAAATTAAATCCCAAATTGGAAAATGAATCTCACCACTCGAGCATCCGAGTCCATGACTTGGGTTTGACCATGTGCATGTTGCAAAGGATGTGATCCGGATTACTGTATCGCACCCAAATTTGAAATGTTGTAACATAAAAGTACAGGTCGATTAGTGCCAAATGCTATAGCAATTCAGAAAAAAACATAAAATTTTATATGTAGGGACCCTCACAATTTTATTTTTCGATCAACCCAAATCGATTGAGAATTAATTGATTTCTAAATCCTTATTTCATGAATCTTGTCTACAAATTTTTTTTTTTTACAAGTTTTCTTTCTCTTTGACAGAGTTAGGATTTTTCTGATCTTTATATTTGGATCCAAAGGTACAATCAAATTTTCTTTTATCTGACAATATTAATATCATGTTATATTATTAACATTAATGCTGGTCGGCTAGGGTCAGTGACCGACCAGAATCCAGGTGGCTGAGGTGTCATCACCTCAGCCCCTAATTTGCCAAAAAAACGTCCCACATGAATTCAAATCAAGGGCCGAGGTGCATCCACCTCGGCCCCCTGGATTTGGGCCTGGAATTGGCCCTGGATGAGAAATATTAAAAGAAGCTTTACATTTGGTAGAATAAACATCCATAAAAACGTGACAGCGCAACTTATTTGAACAGTTTAAAACGTATCACTATCACGGCCAATCATGCTTAATGACAATAGTTAACCATAAAAATAAATAAACTTAAAAAAATTATGTTAAAACATAGAAGTGATGGGGTTTTAGGCGTGGTGGTAGGCATTGGTAGGCTAGAGAATGATTGGGAACATAGCTCTGTCTTGTTTCAAAATTATTGAATTTTACGAAACATATTAGGACCATTTTTCTTCGTCTATACCTACTCTAGTTAAGAATAATGTTTTACCTACTCTTGTTAAGAATGATGTTTTTTCCCCGAGGAATCTTTAAAATTCCCACTGCTTAACTTTCATTTGACCGTCTTTTTAGTCCCAGAATCAATAATGTTTGATTGAGTTGTTGAACGATTGGGTTCTGAGAGATATATGCCACTAAATACAATGCGAAAGACTTGAAATTTAAATAGGTATTTGTAATTCTTTATTTTATATTTCTTTATTCTCTCAGTGAATTTGGATAATAATGTTAATTGTTTTCTTACGTGCACAAATATTGCGTTGAACTACTCTATCTTAAAGTTTAGATGATTTAACTCGTTAGCAATAGCATGCAAGAAATATGGAGTCGAGTATTAGGCATTTGGTGCAAATTAAAAATTAATATTAAGTTTTGCACATAAAATAGATTGAGAGCATCAATGTCAAGAAAAAGAATAATATTGTTCATTATCAATGATTACCAATTTAGGTGAAATCAAACATAGGCCATAAGTTAGGGATTATTTGTACAAAATTCCCATTTTTTCAATAGTAATAGCCTGTTTGGTAGAGATTAAAATCGGATTAAAATTGAAAAATTAGTCGTTATTGTTGACTTTTATTAGACGAGTGGGACCCAATAACGACCATATTTTTAATTTTAATTGGATTTTAATTGTTACCTGTTNGGTTATGATACAACATACTACATGAATGTTAATGCTCCTGCTTCTCCTTGTTCCTATCCACAAATTATGAGCCTGTTTGGTAGAGATTAAAATCGGATTAAAATTGAAAAACTAGCCGTTATTGTTGACTTTTATTAGACTGGTGAGACCCAATAACGACCATATTTTCAATTTTAATTGGATTTTAATTGTTACCAAACAGACTGTAAATATGATTTGTCTATTTGTCTGTTTTCTGGAATACCCTTCTAACATTTGTCTGTTTTGTGAAATACTCCTCTATCATTTCATTTTGACGCTAAACCTCCCTAGATCACGCAAACGTTGTGGAATATCCTCTATCGTCTAAATCCATTAGTTTAGGCATTAAAACCAGTGAACAAAGCCAAATTTTATGTTTATACTTTATATTATGTTTAATTTATCCCTTTTATGCCCTTATTAGTCGATCTTGAATTGTTTATGATTTTGGTCCTCTTTATTGTTTATAACGTCTAAACTAACGGATTTAAACGATAAAAAATATTTCGCAATATTTGGATAATCTAGGAAAATTTTTCGCCAAAAATGTATTCCAAAAAACCAGCAAATGTTACAAGCCTCGTGCCGATTACCCTTTATAATTTTATACTTTCATGTTGGTCAACTTAAAGTTGAAAATTGAGGGGCATCAATTTTCAAGTCAACAGATATTTATTTCGATACGAGCATATCGATGCATACAGAAGGTGACCTAAACCGTGTTATAAATGCCAAAGAAGTGAAAATCAGTGTGGGAGAGCATGAAATTCAGGACCCTACCTCGTTACTTGTACAATGTAAAAACATTCAGGAAGTAAAAGTAGTTATCAAACATCGACAACTCAACTTCTATAATCTTTTTTTGTTAATGGCATGATTTACTCCCTTTTCGATACACATTAAAATTATAATCTTCAATATGTGTCTGAATTCTGATTAGTTTTTTGCTACACGTTTAATATGTGCACGAACATATGACTACATATTTGAATCGAGTACCTTTGTTGGCTTTGATTTCATGTCCAATTGCATCATTTAAAAGTTGACGTTGTTAAGTAAGAGACTCATCCGTTTGTTTGTATTATGTCTTTCGTAGTTTGTCCGATTTTATTTTCTCCAAAAATTGAACTTCGTCATGTCAAGTGGGTGAGAATTTGATGGATTGGTCTCACCAAAATCTAACAAAGTTCAATTTGCATTCTATTTCGAAGTTTTTATTCTCTCTTTAACTTATCTTGTTGATTTTAGCATTTTGGTGAAGAGTTCTCAAATATATTCAACTATATTAACATTTTCTTAATTTGTATAAAAAGGAAGCAAATATATTTTTATGGAACGAAGGGAGTAGTTAAATTTTCAGTGCAATAAATATTGAAGTAGTAACTGAATAAAGTATACTAAAACAATAAACACTGTCGATTCAATACAGTTCAACATATTAAATATAGCATTAAAAGAGCCGAGTTGATAAAATTTGTGGTTTTACTTACGATTGAATTGAATTGAAATGAAAATTCTGAAAAATATGATATTTCATTTCGACTCATATTAATAAATGTCTTTGGGCTTTGACTTGTGTGCAACTCAGATAATGTCCAATGTGGGTGAGCACTCATAATGCATTGAATTTACATTTATAACACCACAACAGAGCCTCATTAGAGCTTCTGACCTTCAGGGTATGGCTCCACATTAATAATGATAAATATAAGCCCATGCCATTAAAGCCCAAGTTGGCACGTGCCTAGCACGCTTTGAAGTGTGTCACGCTCAAGTAAATTTGGCTTGATGTCGAAGAGATTGATGGCTCAAAAGGAGACGAGTCTGGAATCTAGAATGACTTTTTGCTTGATCAATGGTCAGCGAGGCACAAATATGTATGTTTTATGCTATAGTTACAGAGTTTTTAGCATTTCCCTGTAAACCTATTTTAGGATTCTGTTCAATTAAATTTACTCCATGAAGAAGGGACTAATACTCGAGGAGAAGAGCCAAGAATCTTAAATGACTTCATTGCCTGAACATCAAAAGCAGGGGCAGACACAGAACTTTAACGTTGGGGGAGCACAATCGAACTTTTAAAGAAGTTGAGAGAAATTTTACAATCGAAAATTTACGTCCAAAAAAATCAAACCTCATGATTCTACATCCGAAAATTTACATGGGATATGACTTTTTCGGATGTAAAATGATGAAAATTACATTAAGAAATTTGTATCGCAAAAAGAATAAATGTTAATGAAATACTTGAATTTTTTTTTAAAAAAATTCGAAATAAGATTTGAGATGACATAAGAAATTTGTAGATTCGATTAGCGTACGATCGTCGGAGAATTTTTAAAATTAGCATGTTATCGAAATTCAAATTTATTGTGATTTTGCCCCTGTTTGGTGGAGATTAAAATCAAATTTTTAGTAAATTTTGATAAAAATTAAACAGTTATGAATTTTATGAAATATGTTATTAAAATTAATTATTAACTTTGATTTAGATTAAAATTTAAATTTCAATCGATACCAAACATGATTTTATAAAAGAAAAAAATATATCTCAAAAGTTGGGAGGGCACGTGCCCCCCAGCACCCCCCTGGGTCCGCCCATGATCAAAAGCACAAAGATGCTTTAAGTTGCACGGATAGAACTGTTACAATTTTTTCACTCTCCTTTTTGAACTCTCACAACGCAGCTCTCAAATCTTCTGATAAAAGTAATGATAAAATGGTAGTACCAAAAATTAGAGGTACGCCCCCTTTTTGGTATAGATTTTTGGAGAATAGATTTTGTAAAAAAATGAATTTTTTAAGGAGAATACATGATTAAAAAGTAAGGAAAAATTATGTGTTATACCATTTCTTGATTGTGGATCTCCTCTTTGATCAAAATCTCCAATATATCATATGTTTTGGATTCTCGATTATGAACATCTTTACAAAAGGGAATCATCCTTCTCAATCCGAACCTCAAAGGCTGAAAAGCAGTATCTTTTGTAATGTTTTTCACATCAATCATTACTAGAGTGAAACGACTGTAATAGCCCTTCAAAGGCTCTTTTGGACCCTGCCTCATATCACGAGATGAATTGGTTCTTTAGTTTGTGCTAACTAAATACTGCTAGTACAAGTTTATTGTACGACTTTTTGGCTGCTTCAGAGTGAGTGATATGAAAGTCTTGTCATTTGTGTATCGAGCTATTTCTCAAGAAATTCATATACTTGTTATACTTTCGGACATAGTCAAAAAAAATTGCATTCCTACAAAACTTTTGCATTTTCAGCATTTGGAATTTGCTGGAGCCTCCCAACATTTTGCTCGTTTCGAAGAAAGGGGCATATTCGTCCTTACCACCTATCTTCTATAGCTTGAGCTGCCTATCCCCATTCTTTCTAGGAACGAAGGAGAAGTTTGATCCTCATACTTGACTTATTAGCTTCTTCTTGGCCCAACGCCCTCTAGATCCTATCAAGGCTTTGTCCTGGGCAATCTTGGCCCTCGCAACCTACTGAAAATATTGACTGACCTAGAAGGTGTTGGACTTGGTTTAAAGAAATCAAAATTTCGGTTAAGTATAACTTTGAAGAGTCAACTTTGAGCAAATACTTGGACTTGATCCGATAGTCAAATTACAAATGTAAATAGACAACATTGTTCTACTTGTCGAGTAGATCGTCATAATATATTTGAAATTTCGAAACCAAATCCGGATGAATGAAAAATTGTGGTCGAAAGTTGGTAAGAAAATAGAGGGAAAAGCTAGTTGGAAAAGTGACTATCTTCGTCTCTCGCCTATCGCTCGAGTGTCGCTCGAGACAGCCTAGACAGGCGACAATGGTTCTGTTTTTATCGCTCGAGCGAGAAGTCAGCGACAGCAAGAGTTACTTTTGTTCATAAGGTTGCGATAATTGGCTTGCAACACTTTGTCCACAACCCTTCATACTCTATAAATAAGACAATTGGAACGTCCTTTTCGACACACCAATGATATGCAATCATAACATAACATTCTCTTATCTCTCTCAACCAAATTCTGCATGTATATTGTATAAAATTCTTATTTTCTTCATATTTGCATTAAGGAATACATAAATCAAATTTTGGTTCGTTGTTCTTGTGTGTTGAAGTGCTACTCACATAAGAATAAGTCGTAGTATCTTGAGAGCTGATTGCCATAAATAGTAGGCACCATTGCAGAGCAAATTCGACTTAAAAACAAAATGTTCAACACTTGCCTCGACATTGCATCCATTTGAAGTTTCATTACCGTTATTTAGTCGAAATTCCAGTAGAAGTTTGATAAAGATTCTATTGGCATTTGTTTATCACTCCATACGTCATATCCATCTAACAATCTTATGTCGAATTTTTGGTTATTGGAGTGACCCTTTTGTTTCAGTTAAACTAGGGCTAGACAAAAGTCTCGAACCGAACCGAACTCGAACCGATCGTTTCTTCATAAGTTAAATACCCGAACGTGTATCCGAATTGAGAATCGATGGGTTTGAGTCGGTTATCGGGTCATGACCAAGAAACAAATCTAAATAATTTTTAAAATTTTTTATATTGAATTAATTAGATTAAATTATTATTTTAAACAAATTAGCAAATTAATCCGGCCAAATTAATTTTTTGTAACTTTGTTAGCCCAACATTTGATTTTGAGCCTTATCCTTAAATTATTTTTGTTACCCCAAACTGCCCAATATTAGTATCNTTGATTTTGAGCCTTATCCTTAAATTATTTTTTGTTACCCCAAACTGCCTAATATTAGTATCTACTTTTTGGTATGGATCGTCGATATTTTAATATTAATATATACTTTTTGGTATTTGTATTCATTGAATTAATCTTATTGGACAACTTGTTATTTATATGTTTTTAAATTGGGTTACGTTAATTTGTAAAAGTTACGAATGTAAATATCATTAGTTGTATTTATGTAGTACTGTTGTAAATGTTAAAAAAATTTAATTATGGTATGGAACCGAACATAACCGAATCGAGCCGAACCGAACCCGAACGGTTCCATAATTATATTTGGACCCGACGGTTCCATTTATTAAATACCTGAAAATTTTGGATCAGTTCAGTTCCGACCCATGTCCATCCCTAGGTTAAACTATTATTTGGTTTAACTTCTTCTACTCTTCTTTTGATTTGGTTGATCTTCTGTTTTGTGTAAACAGAAATGAATTCGGTTTTACATACCGACTCTACTTCAAACGACAATTCGAATATAGGAATTTCTGAAGAGAAACCGGAGAAATTCATTGGGGCTGATTTCAGAGATGGCAACAAAAAATGTCGTTCTATCTAACTTGGTAAAATTCTTATATAAAGACGCTCTATCATACAAGAAGGGGGAAATAATAGAGCATCACTAATTGGTTTAGATGCTTGAAAACATTCAGATTTCTTATGCAAGAATTATATTCTGAATGGCTTGGAAAACTCTTTATATAATACAGTTCCAAGAATCCACAAAGGAACTATGGGAGTCATTGAAAAAAAAATACAATACTGAAGACGCTTGAACAAAAAAGTTCATCGTGGGGACCTTTTTGGACTACAAAATGGTAGATTCAAAGACGGTCATCAGTAAAGTACAAAAATTGCAGGTTATTCTTTATGATATTCACGCGGAGAATATGTCTCTAAATGAATCATTTCAAGTGGTACAATCGTTGAGAAACTTCAACCCATGTAGAGGGACTTCAAGAACTATCTTAAACACAAGCTCAAAGAGATGAACATTGAAGAACTTGTGATCTGATTGAGGATTAAAGAAGACAACCGATGTTCAGATAAGCATGTTGGGAATCACATACCACAAGCAAAAGCTAATGTGATGGAATCTAACAATAAAAGTAAGAAGAAGCATTTTATTGAACCTTCGAAGAAGAATGCAAGAAGTTCATGGGTAATTGCTACAACTATGGAAAGGTTGGACATCGCTCCGTCGATTGTCGCAAATCGAGGTAGCGAGTCCAAGCGAATATCATCGAATATGATGTTAAATCAAATGGTATATCTGATATGAATTTATCGACCGTTATTTTAGAATGCAACAACATTGGAAACCCAATAGATTGGTGGGTTGATACGGGTGCTACCCACATATATGCCGATAAAGAAATGTTCATTTCCTATACTCCAACCACGAGAGAGAAACTGTTCATGGTGAATTCCTCAAGTTCAAAAGTGGCAGGACAAGGCAAAGTGATATTGAAGATGACATCGGGGAATGAACTTAATGTTCTTCACGATGGGATATTCGCAAGAACCTAGTTTCAGGTGCTTTATTAAGCAAAAACAGCTTCAAATTAGTATTTGTATCGGATAAGTTTGTACTTACCAAGAAAAACATGTATGTAGCAAATGTTATGTAAAAGATGGACTATTCAAAATGAATGTCCTAACTATTATACCAAACAATTCATAAAATATCTGATTCTGCTTATAATGTTGAGTCGTCTAATTTATGGTATCATAGATTAAGACATGCAAACTTTAATGCAATACGTAAGTTAATGAATTTAAGTTTACTTCCAAGTATGTATTTTAATAATGAAAAATGCGAGATATGTGTAGATGCAAAATTGACCAAAACACCATATCATTCGGTTAAATGAATCACAACACCTTTGAAACTAATTCACACTGATGAGTGTGACTTAAGGTCCGTACAAACAAAAGGTGATGAAAAGTATTTCATCACATTTATAAATGATTGTACAAGATATAGAGATGAAGCTTTGGAAGTGTTCAAACACTATAAACTTGAAGTTGAAAACCAACTTAGAAAATGAATAAAAATGATTCATAGTGATAGATGTGGAGATTATGTTGCATTGACTGCACCACGTTCACCTCATCTAACGAGGTGTTGAACGCAAGAATCGAACCCTTAAGAAAATGATGAATGCAATGTTGATTAGTTCAGACTTATCTCAAACCTTGTGGAGAGGGGGGAAGCTATCCTTTCGACAAATCATATCATTAATAAAACACCACATAAGAGTAAGGTTGAATCACCTTATGAATTGCGGAAAGGTCAGAAACCTTCCTACAAATATCTTAAAGTGTGGGGGTGTTTGGCAAATGTACAGATACCTAAACCAAAATAAATAAAGATTGGACTTAAAACTATTGATTGTCTTTATTAGATATGCAAACAACAGTAGTGCATATCAATTTTTGGTTCATAAATCTGATATACTTGATGTACATGAAGGTACCATCATTGAATCAAGGAATGCTGTATTTTTTGAAGATATATTTCCTTGTAAAGAGTAAGAATTTCACACAAACAAATTTACGATACTGCAATTAGAAACTATCAAGAAGATAATAATCATCAAGAAGATGAAGAATCAAAGCGCAGTAAAAGGCAAATGATTCATAAAAATATACTAGAAAATGATTCTAGGACATTTAATGAAGCAATGTCCACTCCTTAAGCTTCTTTTTGGAAAGAAACTGTTAATAATGAAATTGAATTCATCATGAACAACCATACTTGAAAATTGGTTGAACTTCCTCCGGAGAACAAAGCTTTATGCTGCAAATATATCTTCAAAAGGATATTGAAGTCGGATAGATCAATAGACAAGTATAAGGCTAGATTAGTAGCCAAAGAGTATAAACAAAATGAAGGATTAGATTTCTTTGATGCCTATTTACCTATTACAAGGATCACGTCTATACGTGTTGATTGCTATCACTGCATTGCATAACCTTGAAATGCATAAAATAGATGTTAAGACTATATTTCTGAATGGTGAATTAGAAGAAGAAATTTATATATAACAACATGAAGGATTTGTTGTTCTTGAAAATGAAAAGAAAGTGTTCAAGAATAAGTGCATACTTTTAATGATTCATATATCTTGTAAGAAGACAAGAGATGTATTATACTATAGGAGATCACCTATATAAGTGAAGTGGAGTTGCTTCTACGAGAATTTGAGGCTTAATTCTCTTAAAGCACATATGAAATCAAAAGTTGTTCAGAGCCAAAATGAACACAACTATGAAAATCGAAATCGTTAGATAAGTTATGGTGTTGGTACAATTGTTTTAATTTACATGAACGGCTGAATGGTTTAAGACATCACCAATTAGCTTAGTAAATTCGATTGTATTCAATTAAAAAAGGTTTAAAGCCACAAGTTACCTATCTTGAGCTATAACTAGTCGCATGTACTCCTTTGTTAGAGTCTGCATCTCATTTGGTTTATGTTGCGCATATCGAGAAATTTCCATTCATGTGGGGGATTGTTAGAATTAGTTTAAAGAAATCAAAAATTTGGTTAAGCATAATTTTGAAGAGTTAACTTTGAGCAAATATTCAAACTTGATCTGATTGTCAAATTACAAATATAAATAGATCAAATTGTTCTACTCATCGAATAGATCATCATAATATATTTGGAATCTAGAAACCAATTACGAATGAATGACAAATTGGCAGGGAAGGGGTGCCCAGCCCCGAAGTGCCCAGAACCCGCTCCATGAAGAATAAAAAAAAATAATTAATTACAAATTTTTTTAAAAAAATTAGTTAACAAGAGATTTTTTTTAAAAAATAATTAAACGGGGAAGGAAATGGGGCAAGTCCGCGCCCCAAACCCGCCCCGTCTAAGGTGGGGCGGGGCGCGGGCAATGGCTGACCAAGCACACGGCGAGCCCAAGCGGTCGCTCGTGCTGGATCCGCCTGAAATTTTTTTTTTTTTTAAATGAATAAATGCTTTAGATTATATACTTGGTAAGTTGTTTTGCTTACATATATTTCTTGTAGCTCAGCTGGCAAGGAACCCGTATGCTTCTGTGAGGTTTCGAATTCTTTTCCCAACAAATTTTTTGTGAAATATGTTTAATTCTACCATTTTTACCAAAATTAATTGAAATAAGAGGGGCGGGAGGGATTCGAACTAGCGACCCCTTCCTAAGATAGTGAACACTTGACCGTTGTGGCACTCATGGAATCCGATATCAAATTTGCCAAAATAATATATGTTATATATTAGCAATTTTAATGCAATTATAAAAAATTCGAACCGTGCTCTTCCTTTGAATTATACAAAACTAGGACATAATATCATTTGGTAAATATTGTTAATTTTTATAACAAAATTATATATGTTCAGTTTGAACAAAATAATTGTTATATTTAAATTATAAACCTCGTTTGATTCCATTTTTTTTATTAATACATTTTTTCTCTTTTCTTTCTACAACATATTTTTATATTGTTAATTTCTACAACAAAATTACTTGAACAAAATAATTGTTATATTTAAATCAAAGATCTCGTTTGATTCCATTTTTTTTTCAAAATATATTTTTCTCTCTTCTTTTAACCACACATTTTTTAATAAAATAATATTACATGCAAATTCAAAAAAAAAAATCTTATTTTCGACTACATATTCTCATCAAATCACTATTCAAAAATGCATTTTTTGCAAACAAAAAAAAAAAAAAAAAATGGGTATCAAATGGAGCTCTTAATATTTTATTGTAACAATGATCGATGGTCGCCCATACTGACTTGAAACCTTGGATCCGCCACTGGGTGCGGGGCGGGACGGGACGGGGTGGAGGTGCCCCGCCCCATTGCCATCTCTATCCCTGTCTCTCAAGCCGTGCCCACCAGGTGTACCCAATTAGACAGGAAATCCATCCTCATTCAAGGCAGGACTCTGTTGGTTTTCCTTTTTTCCTATCTCTAAACAACATTGTGGATATTGCTTTCTGTGCTTGAACACGGTCAAATATTGTTCCCATTGTCTGAGCATGGTAGTGAAAGTTTTCAACTTTTTATTTTTTTTAAATTATCTAATTGTAAATACTCTAATATCGTAGGTGGCGTCACAAATTATCGAGCGCCTCTAAAAATCTACTTAAGAGTTCAAAGTAACTTAAAGAAAAATTTGTATGGTATCATCGACTCAATAAAAAGGCTAGTGATTAAATAGCATGCGTAATAAAAAACCAATATTCTCAAAACCAAAGTTGCGGGTTCAATAAGTTTAACTTGAATAGAAGAGCAAAATGTCCAAAAAAATCATATATACAATAAGGATTAAACTATATGTACTACAAATTTTACTACATGGCTAAGTGGCGGCCCCCTATTGGAGGGGCGGTTGTGGGCCACTTGGCCATGTAGTACACCATGTAGTAGTTATAGCATGATCCATACAATAAATCCCGTCCGTAAACTATCTCGTACCTTAATAGCCTCGAACCGCTAATTACCTGTTAAGGGAGGGAGAAAAGGGGGGGGGGAAGGAATGGAATGGGGTGATAATCAATACGTATATATCATGTTTAAAATGAAGAACATATATAATTCGTTACATACATAAGGGAACTTTTTTTCTCCTTCAATTGTTGCAGAACTTTGTCCAGTAATAATATTATCTGTATAATTCCTTTTGCATTATATGAATTCAATTGCTTCCTCTATCTAGGTGACTGTAGACGAGACTGAAAATTTATATTTGGGCTTAATTCAAATTCATATAAAACATTTTCACAAGAAACATTATATTTTCTGAATTCTTTAGCAATATGGTAATAACAATTATGGTTTAGAAACATTATATTCGACCTTTGTTACCATCTGCGCTTGGACAGCACGTTTCTACTTGCATATATCTCGGTTTCAACCTGAGTTACATTGCAAAATTAGATATCTTCTTACATCGCAAAATTTACATGCAACAAATTCGATTCTTTCCGTATTCTTGATTGTTAGTGATGCACAGTATTGAATTGCAGAGAAAGAAAGAGAATTCGGTACCTGAAATAGTATCCTGGTAGATACGAGGTTGGTTCATTTTCACACCTCGCCCATGTTTTCAATAGAGATGCTTTTGATTCTCCGAATGTATAGAGAACAAGGTCAATGCCGAGTTTCTCCTTACAGTTTCTGTCTTGATCCTTTGCTTTCCCTCTCAATCAAATGGGGTAAAACAGCAAAAATCAAGGCATTGGAGTTCCCACTTCAAAATCATGAAGCACATATTTCAGGCGAATTCATTGTGGAATTGCCAATTTAATAGAATCTCTTCCTACTAGATTGAGGCATATAGTTGGATGGCGAGCCTTATGATTTTATTTCCTTGATTTTACTTATCTAATTTGAGAAATGCCCATCACATGTCCTTATAACATAGGAAAATCCACTCCCACAATAGACTCTGGATATGGCATGTTCCTCGGTTAGGTTATGATCTAAGCTCACCACCTGAGGGTCAGTTTGATCAACAGTATCCCCCAAGCCAAGCTGACCGTGTTCACCCCAACCCCATGTCATTACCGATCCGTTCCCTGTACATTTGGAAATTGAAAAACTAAGTCAACTTGAATACAGGATAAATTTTCAAAGGTCCAACTTGAAATGAGTTCTTGCCTGTTACTAAAGCCGAGTGCTCAGCACCTGAAGCAATGTGTATAACTTCCGTTTCATCAAGATTAGGAATTCTTTTCAGGATCCCACCCTTTAATTCTTCTGTTGAATAAAATACAAATCCTCATGGATGAAGTATATTTAATAGATTTAATGGATGCCAATTAGTACATAATTTAGTTTGGCGATGGTTATCTCTTGGTCCATACATCCATTATCTTATTTTGGGTTCTTTGACGTTCCAATTTTTACTCAATAGTCTAGTTCAGAAAGTCAATGGATTTTATTAATGAAGTTTTCAGTTAGCTTAAGAGTCAGATTACCATCCTGCATTACCAGATGTGTGCTTCAACATGGCTGTTTTCTGAGGATCACCAAGTGCTCCATGATGATGGCCACCGAGCATAAAGACTTTATGCTCACCTGAAAAAGGTATTTAAATATCCATTGGACTCACACACACACACACACACACACACACACACATATATATGATGCCGAATCAAAGAGAAAAACAAGAAGAAAAGGGGAAAAGAAGAGAAGCCGAGCAGAAAGGGA
>CAIGRF010388493.1:1471-14614 GCA_903798235.1 Fraxinus ornus | reverse complement strand
ATCATCTATTGCAGCCAAATTCATATTCTCATTCTCAGAAATTCTTTTAATTCTTCTTGTCCTATCGGCCAAACTACCATACCTACCTTGACTTCTATCATCATAGGGACATTGTTGCCAAGGATGGAAGCTTTTTTTATTGTACTATATTTATTTGGTTTTGTCTATGTGCCTTCTTTGGCTCATTATTTTGAATCGTTTCAATTTTAATTTCTTGTTACTTTTACTGATGTGTTTTGATGGCTGGAGGAGAAGCGAAAGGAAAGCTCAAAGTGCGCTTTTTAGTGCCGCCATGGACACGGAGTAGAAAAGAATTAAGAAAATCCTCTAAAACGGCATCGTTATGGTTAACGATGGGAGGTTGCGACACGTGTACCGAGAGAAGTGCCTCTTTTATATTGTTTGGGAATACTGTTGCAGTCATAAGTGTAAAATCAGATAAGTCACTCACTTGGCATAAAAAGATTGGGCTACATAAGTGATAAAAGACTAACTTTTAAAAAGACGAGTGTTTAGAAAAGATAATATAGAGCAACTTAAATTTTATGAGAGTATATTTTGGAAAGGCAAAGTAGGCTACCCTTTATGAGTGGAATTCAGAAATTCACAGCCATTCTTTAATATTTACATGCTGATATTTTGAGATATGCGACTATAAATACACTTAACGGATTCAAATTTTATCTACTAATTCTGGATCATTTTTAAGAAAAAATTTAGACTTTTCCGTTAAAAGCAAACTTTGACACTTTTTAAAAATTTTAAGCAATGGAAGATTTTAATTGAAGATAAAACCAATAAGAAAATTAAAGCTCTTAGAACATTCAATGGTCTAGAATTTTGTAATCTTTAGTTTGATCTTTTATATAAATAATAGGACATTTTGAGACATGGAACATTGGCTTACACACCTCAACAAAATGGTATGGGGGAAGAATGAATAAAACTCTTTTAGAAAAAGTGAGATGTATGCTTCTAAGTTCAAAACTTCCAAAATTATTTTGAGGTGAAACTCTAAAAAATGCCACTTATTTGATAAACAAAATTCTATCTAGTGCTGTTATTAATTGTAAAACACATAAATTAATTTGGTCTGGAAAGCCTATAATAGGTTACTCAAGTCTACAAAGTCTTTGGGTGTGCTGCCTATTGACATCAAAGTGAGAAAAATTTAAAATCAAGATCATTAAAATGTGTTTTTCAAGGACATGGTAAACAAATGAAGGGCTAGAGACTCTAAAGTCATATAAGCAAATATTTAATCTTTAATGAAAATTTTATGATTTGTAACAAATAAATAAAGAAACCGTTTAGAAACTTAAAGTTTAGATAACACTAGACATGATGATTAGATTGAGGTGGAGACATCTCAAACTAAACCAGATCATGTGCTTTCTGTTGATGAAGCCTTTTCCTTTAGTTGATTATCAGCTGCCAAGAGATAGAAGAAGAATAAAGGTTTCATTCTTCTAGAATAAGTAGTGATGACTTTAGTTCTTTATTTTCTATACTATATCCTCTTGATAAGTTGCAACCTTATAGCTTGTTGTAATGGAAGATAAAATGGATTCTTTAACGAGAAATAAGACTTGAACATTAGTGGATAATGTAAGAATATGAAGAAAAAAGCAAACTTATATGACAACAAAAATGTCACACTACTCTCAACATTCCTCCTTGACATTTTTGCTGGAAATACCAATGCAATCTCTTAGTGTTTCGAACCTTCCTTTACCCAATGACTTTGTTAATATATCAGCAAGTTGTTCCTCTGATCTGAAGTGTGTAAGTTCAACCTCCTTCCTTTTTTTGTGCCTCTCTAATTGAATGGCATTTGATCTTTATATGTTTGGTTCTTCCATGAAACACATGATTCCTAACCATTGCTGCTGCAAATTGATTATCACAAAAAATGATAGTAGCATCATCTTGTTTATGCTTTAAATCTTCTGGTACTTTCCTTAGCCAAATGGCCTGATTGGTGGCCTCTGATGCTGCAATATATTCTGTTTCAGATGTTGATTGAGCCACCATCTTTTGCTTCATTGAATTCCAACAAATGATGTTTAATCCCATATATAATATATATCCAGACATCACTATCTGTAAAGCCAGTTAACTTCCAGTGTTCAGACCTTTTAAACTAGATTTCCCAAGTCCTCTATTCCTTTAACATATCTTAGGACTCTTTTTACTACTAGAAAATGTAGTTCACTGGGCTCTTCTCTAAACCTAGATAGGCAATTTGCAGCATAAGTTACACCTGGTCTGGTTGCAGTAAGGTAGAGCAAACAACCAACAATGTTTCTATAGATTTTTGCATCTATCTTCTTGGTATCATCTTCCTTCAACAATCTTGCATTTTGAAGCAGTGAGGTGGTAACAGGTTTGTAATTCTCCATGCTGAACTTTTTCAGGATCTCCCTAGCATATTTCTTTTGGCATATGAAAATCCCCTGATCTGATTGATAAATTTCCATACCAAGAAAGTATTGCATCTCTCCCAAGTCTGCCATTTCAAATGCCTTCTTTAGATCATTCATCACACCTTCAATCAATGCCAAGTTGCTGCCTGTGATCAATAAGTCAGCTACATATAAGGAAATGATGACTAAACCTTTTTTCTCATTCTTCACATATAAGGTCTGTTCATTTAAACTTTTAATGAAGCCAAGGCTGGTTAAATGTTCATCAATTCTGTTGTACCATACCCTTGGAGCCTGCCTTAATCCATATAATGCTTTCTTTAGAAGATACACTTTATCCTCCATTCCATCAACCATGAGGCTATTTAATGAAGATTTCTTCATTTAAGTAGTCATTTAAGAAAGCTGATTTTACATCTAACTGAAAGATCTTCCATCCTCTTTGAGCTGCCATTGCCATCAGCAATCTTATTGTTTCATACCTTGCTACAGGTGCAAAGGTGTCTGTGAAATCCACTCTATATTGCTGAGCATAACCCTTGACAACTAACCTTGCTTTCAACTTATTGAGGGATCCATCAGGGTTTATCTTCGTTTTATATACCCATTTAATCCCCAATCACTTGCTTATTCGATGGTCTATCAGCCAATTCCCGAGTGTTCTTGTTCTCAATCATTCTGATTTCTTCATCTATTGTAGCGTTCCAATCAGATGACTTGGATTCTTCAACAAAGTTTGCAGGCTCTACAATTGCAGTATTACACCTTGCATATATGTCTGCTAAAGACCTCATTTTTACCTTTACATTTTCAGAATCAGAACCATCATCAAGTTCCTCTTCATCCTTACTGATTTCTCCATCTCTGTTTTGAGGAATCAGATTACTTGTTTTTGCTTTGACTACTGAACTTGCCTCCCAATTTCATATGGCATTTTCATCCACTTTAAGATCCCTGCTGGAGATTACCTTTTTTGAATGAGGACTAAACACCTTTTACCCCTTAGCATTGGTGCAATATCCAACCAATATTCCAACTTCGGCCTTATCACTCAATTTATCCCTTTTTGCATCTGGAATATAAGTGTAACAAACACTTCCAAACACTTCAAATGTGAGATATCTGGTTTGACATCATACCGGGCTTCATATAGAGTCTTCTTTTCCAAAGCTTTTGTTGGCAAACGATTGAGAAGGTAGACAACAGTATTGACTGCTTCAGCCCAGAATTCCTTGAGAACCTTTTTCTCAATGAACAAGCACCTGGCCATTTCCATCAAAGTCCTATTTTTCCTCTCACTGACCCTTTTTTGTTGAGGAGAATAGGGAATGGTCAGTTGGTGCTTAATTCCTTCAACTTTACAAAAGCTGTCAAATTGCTCACAACTATACTCAGTTCCATTATCAGTCCTATTGCCTTTATACTGTAGCCACTTTCATTCTCCACCATGTTTTTAAACTTTTGAAACACATCTGCAACCTCTGATTTGGCTTTCAAAAAATATACCCAACACATTCTGGTCAAGTCATCAATGAAGAGGATGAAATACCTATTGCCATTCAAAGTAGTAGTTTACTTTGGACCACAAACATCTAAATGCACCAATTAAAGTTTGGTTGTAGCCTTCCTTGACTGATTTTTCGAGAATGGTAACTTGGTTTGCTTTCCAAATTGGCAAACATCATACACACAATTCAACTCTGATTTCAGGCAAATTATCCACCAGACTGAACTCATACAATTGCCTTAAAGAGTTGGAATTAACATGACCAAAACGTCTGTACCATAGAGTAGAATCATCTAAGACAGAAGTGAGTACTTGCGTGGTGATATTCTTCCAGTCAATAGGGAAATTTCTATTTTTCATCTCAACTGTCATCAATTCATTTACATTTCTATCTAGTATTGTGCATGCATTATCCTTAAATATAAGAGTATGATGCTTTTCAAGTAACTCTCCTACACTAACTAGATTTTGGTCAATTTGAACAACCGTGGGGTTTGCCCTCAAATGTGGAGGTTCAATCCATGTTTCAGTTATCTCCCACAGATCATAATCTTTGAGATGAGCTTTCATTTTTGCAGCCCAGAAGTTGTAATTTTCACCAGTGAATGCATAAGGCAATGGTGCTGAGAAGCCACTTGAAGCCATTTTCTTTTCTATCAACTAAAGTTAACTAGGCCGGTTGTTTCTATTATCTGCTTCACATGCTGTTCTTCTACTCTTCACGATCCCTTCTAATTTCAATGCAGCTTTGATACCATGTAAGAATATGAAGAAAAAAGCTATCTTATATGACAGCAAAAATGTCACACTACTCTCAACAGATAAGCTTAAAAATCACTGAAAAGTGAACTCTAAATGGATTTATAAAACCA
Organism: Fraxinus ornus; assembly: GCA_903798235.1. Classification (NCBI taxonomy): domain Eukaryota; kingdom Viridiplantae; phylum Streptophyta; class Magnoliopsida; order Lamiales; family Oleaceae; genus Fraxinus; species Fraxinus ornus. The sequence goes on along the minus strand of CAIGRF010388493.1, from coordinate 9,809 downwards.
AAAAATGTCACACTACTGAAAATAAAAGTTATTAAGACAAGATTAGTGGCCAAAGGGTTTATACAGAGGGAGTGAATTGATTATAATAAAATATTCTAACATATAGCAAAATTATACTTCTACCAGAATTTTGTTTGCCTTAACTGCTCATTTTGACTAGAATTAGATCAGCTAGATGTTAAAATAACTATCTTAAATGGTGATCTATAAGAGACCATATATATAATGAGTAATGATATTTGTAGTGAAGACTGCCGGTAGTCGCCCTACGTGGCTTATAAATGACAGTTTGTAAATTGATGTATAAGGTAATAAAAAAACTACTATAATAATGTATCACATAATAAACTGCCATGTATATGCCATGTGAAGACAACAATTAATATTAATATTATATAAAACATTCACCCTACCTGCTTTCAATACGTTGACTAATGAAAACAGTTATNCTCATAATCTGGAGGTAAAAATCTGTTCATCATTAGCTGTTTCATTTGCCTCCAAGATCGCACAGGGGTTTTACCTTGACGCCACCTACATGTTTTGAATTGAAATCTAAAATTGAAAAAGTTTTCTTGGTAAAGAAACATCTCTGTGCTTTGAAACATGCTTCAAGGCAATAGTATAATAAATTAATTAATTCTTGAATTCAAAGTATGGGGATTACAAAAAAACAAACTTGATTCAAGTCTTTTTTATAAAGGTGCACGTTGAAATAAATATGTATACTTGCTCTTATGTGTTGATGATATGTTATTGGTTTGTCATGATATAAAATAAATAGGTGTTATAAAATCAAAACTGAATCTGAATTTGAAACAAACGATATAGGACAAGCAAGAAGAATTTTAGGAATATAAACTAAAAGAGAAAAGAAAAACTGCATTACCTATCTGAATCAATTTTTATACGTTACCAATGTTTTAGAAAAATTTTATTGTTGATGCTAAGCAAGTTTCTTTACCTTTTTCAAGTCATTTTAAACTATCAAGTGAACAATCATGTAAAACTGATGAAGAGTTTAATAGGATGAGTAAAATACCATATGTTAATATTGTTGGTTCTATTATGTATCTTATGGTTTGTACAATCCTGATTTGGAACATGGAAAAACTATTTTGAGCCGGTTAATGTAAAATCCAAGTTAAATTTACTGGGTTGTCATAAAGTGAAAGCTCGGATATTAAAAGGTCACTTGGTATGTGTTAAAAGTTACTGACCTCGATTCTAAAGGTAATCTTGATAAATAAAAAAAAAAATCCTTATATATTTTCATATTTTGTGATTGGTGTGTTAGTTGAAAATCTCAATTAGAAAAGATTGTAGCTTTATGTTCTACACAAGCAGAATAAGCATGTCATGCTATAAAATAGGGACTTTGGTTTAGGATTATTATGAGAAATTTGATTTTGTTGATGTAAAAGGTAGATTATATACAAACAATAAAAGTATAATTCATTGGAGTAAAAATCGGGTTTATCAAGACTGGACCAAACACGTTGACATTAAATTTTATTTTATTAGAGACATGATTGAGAAAGATATCATAATGTTGGTAAGAACCCTGATTTAGTACAATCATCATATCTTCTGTAGAAACTGTTTGACATCTTAAATGTTACTAACGAATAATCATTAACAACTAGTTTTGTATTGTCATTTTACACAGTCAAGACGTTTATAAGTTTGAAAACTAATGTGTTTATTATTTTCACGGTATAATGTAGCAAATGAAATCTATGTATTATGATTTTGAGATAATAGAGTTGTGTTAATTATTCAACAAGGTGGAGTATCTCGGGGTTGCCTCATATTTTGACCAAAGCAACATTTTGACTAAAGTCGTTTTTAAGAGTGCATTTTTGGTTGGATCTGGTCCCTCACGTGGCTCATTTTGTACGGTTGGATTGAGGTCAAACTAGCTCTCTCTTTTAAAAGGGTTTTAACCCTCATCTAACACATACATTATATGTACAACTAGTTGAGTGTACTTCATCTTATTTGCCTTTTTTTTTTTCTCTGAAGAAATCCTTAGTGGAATTCATTTTATACTTTGTGTAGATTAGATGAGTGTTTTGTTTACTATGGTGGACAATATTTTTTGTGTTCGATTTCTTTAATTTCTGCAAGTTTCTTTCAATTATTTAGGGTTAAAAAACTGATATTTAGGACCAACAAAGAAGATATTAATGCTCTTGTAATTTTCGAATTCCCTTATAACATTTTTCAGGCATCTCTAATGATTTGCAGCCTCCTGAATATGATCCGATATGGATTGCTTTGCTTGCCCATAGTACTACAGAACACTAGACACGATAATGAAAAATTAACCCTCTTGTTTCTCAATTCCCTTGTTCTTTTGCCGGATCTTACATAATTTGCAGCCTCGTGAGCATGCTCTGATATGGAGTATTGCTACCCTAGAAAAAGAGACATATATGCGTTTATGAACAAAAGGTGCAGAAGGGCACTGCACACGGATAATCTTACATAAAGTGAAGCCTAGTGAATATAATTGTATATGGAATACTTACCCTAGAAAAAGAGAGAGATTATATAACAAACACAAAGTACAAAGCAACTTTGTCCGCGACTATAAAGAACCTTTAACTTCATTTTTTTTTGTCTTTTAACGTTGTTCAGGGTTATTCTTTCAACGCGTCTAGCATAACAAACATGCAATAAACGAAAATATTACCCAATTACATATATAGGACTGAAGCTGAAAAGAACTTTAGCAGTCCCTATGATCATGATTATAAAATTAGGAAATAAATTTTCATTAAGCAAAATGTAGGAATCGAAAAGGGACAAATAAATGATTACTTCACCTTTAGATGTTCCTGAGGAATCACTGAGCGGAGAGAATCATAAAGGTTAGCCATTTCTTGTCTCCTTAGCCTTTCAACATCCCGGTGCAGAATTTTTTTCCACAGCCCATCTTTAGGATATTTGTCATAGGATTTGCACTTCCTTTTACCCTTCTTCTCATTAATGTTTATGATTGTCCCTTCTACTTGTACTGAACTCAAGGAAGCATGATCAATTCCTGGATCTTGTAGGATTATGCGATCTGAATAGGTTACAGAAAAAGAAGGGTTTTCCAGCAAGAAATTGTCATCTTGTTGTAAAGAAAACATTGAGCAAATTTTATCCATAGATATTTTATGAATTTATGGCAGATATGTTGGTTAGGGTTTGAGATCATGAAGGGGTCTTAAGGATTCTTGAAATCTCTTCATATATATACAAATTACGAAGTATCAAGAATTGATTTCACTGTTGATTTGGCGTCTGTTCTTATGCGGATAATTAAATTCCCACTTGGATCATCAATTAATTAATTATAAATTAATATCTTTAAACAACGTGTGAGCCGAATGGTTACATAATATATATCTTATTTTTGTGTAACTTGTCAGAGTATTATTTATTATATTCTAGAAGTGACAACAACAATTTGGCTAATCAAACTATTTTAATAAATTTCAAATTATGTTTGCACTTTCTTTTCTTCACCAAGCGTGTAACTTTAGTTTATATCGAAAATGAGTAGTAAGCTATATAACAAATACTAATAATTCAAGTTGTAAGCGTTAGACCGTTTAAACACAAAATGTATATAAGAATATGTATATAAAAGGTGTTAAGTGGAGTGTGGGATCATAATAAAACATATCTTAAAGAAGAAAGGAAAAAAAAATAACAAAAAAAAAACTGAGAAACATAAATCAACAAGCGGTGATGACACCAGTTGAAAAATTTCAAGGAAATCATGATGACTGAAGTGATGTCTTTCATGAACTTAAAGATAATCATGTTTTTTATATATAGAAAAGAAAGAAATAGAATCTTAAAATTTGGTAGAAAAGAAAGAAGTAAATATGCTAAAATTTGGTAGAATATGAACCCGATTTGAGCCAGGTTTCTGGAATATAATTTCTTCTATTTCGTATTTTCTTTTGGTGTGATTATTAGAGTTTTGCTATTTTTGGTAAAATTTCAATAAATATGATTTTCTAGCTATTTAACTCGCCTTGTGGGTTATTTTCGCATTATTTGATGATTAACAAAAAAATTTCTTGTTTCTTGACGTTTTCTCTTGTTTCTTCCCTATTACTTGTCTACTGAAACCAGCCTGCAGAATAATAACTATTCTATCCGACGTCAGTTGGTATCAGAGCGTCAGTATCTTCTTGAGGTGAGATTTCATCAGTCCTATTATGGTTGGTGGTCGTGGTCGTCGTGGGCAAGTTCTGAATGAGGAAGTCCCACACCATGATCGTAACGTTCAGGATGTGACGATTGATGACTTACAGAGGCAAGTTGTAGAGTTAACTCAACGTCTAGCGATGCAGAGTTTCGTTGATCACGAACTGGGTCAAGATTCCGATACCAATTTCGAAAACCCGTATCACAACCATGATCGAGTCTAGGAGCACCGTGATCGAGAATATCGTCATGTAGACTTCAGTTTTCGAGTGGATCTTCTCGAGTTTCAGGTATGTTGTAGGCTGAAGGATTTGTTGAATGAAGTAGAACGTATTTTTGAATACAAGGAAATTCCATATCGTGCCAAAGTAAGGTTGGTCGCTATCAAACTTAAGGATAGAGCATCTGCATGGTGGGAGCAGTTGAGGCGTTCACGAAATAGGCAAGGTAAAGCCAAAATCACTGATTGGGAGAAGATGAACGGTCACTTCCTTCATTTCGGCTACACCTAAACCTTGTTTCAACGAATTCATTCTCTGAGGCAAGGCATGAGATTAGTTGATGATTATACGGTGGAGTTCTATCAATTGATAGCCCGAAATGATTTATCTAAGACGGAAGAGTAGATGGTGGCACAATATTTGGGAGGGGGGATTACGATAGCCCCTATAGGATGTCCTCAGTATTCATTCGTTGTAGACCGTTTCTGAAGCATACCAGCGCGTACTTGTTGTGGAAAGCAGCAGGACAGGAGACCGGTGATCAGAAGTGAAGGTGGTCATCCAATTCGCCCTTAAGCATCCCACCCTGCTCAATTTCCACCAAGGGATAATTCTAGCTCGAGTATTAAACATTTCAGGTACAGTGAACAAGGACATAGAGCAACTGATTGTAGGAAGCCAGCTAGTCGGATAGGTACAATTCTCCTGATTGAGGAAGAAGTAGTAGAGACACTGAAGAGGATGGAGAACCCATATATGACGATAATGAAGAGGGAGATGTGATGTATGAAGATGGTCATGAGACTCTAGTCGTGTGCAAGAGTCTGTTGACTCTCAAAGAAGACTCAGGGAACGATTGGTTGAGAACTAACATTTTCCATACAACCTGCACCGTTACCGATAAGGTGTGCAAACTGATCATTGACAGCGGTAGCTGCGAGCATGTAGTGTCCGAAGAGGCTGTCCAAAAATTGCAGTTGAAGACAGATCGCCATCCCAAACCATATAAGTTGTCATGGCTGAGCAAAGGTAGTCACGTATCAGTCGAAAAGCGATGTCTAGTATCTTTCTCGATCAGCAGGAAATATTTTGATAATGCTTGGTGTGATGTCGTGTCAATGGATGCTTGTCACATATTGTTAGGCCGACCTCGGCAGTATGGACGAAAAAATATATATTCCTTTAGCATCAAGAGGAAGAAGGTTGTGTTGGCTCCACGACGGGAAGAAATCACTCATTCCTCAATAGTCAATAATACCAACCTACTTTCTATGTCTAGGTTTTTAGTTGAGATTGAGCGTGAAGATGTGGTCCATGCTCTATTGCATCGTGAATAGTACGACAGACGAGAATCCAGATTTACCGGCATAGTGCAGTAGATGCTAACAAAATTCTCTTACCTGATTCCAGACGATCTTCCTCCGGGGTTTCCATCTATGAGGGATATTCAACATCAAACCTTGTTTCAGGATCAAGTTTGCTTATTCAGTCGACGTATTACCTCAGTCCCAAGGAAGCTATAGCGATAAGTGGTAGAGTTGTTGGAGAGGGGCTACATCCGCGAGAGTGAGTCCATGTGCAGTTCTTGCTTTACTGGTGCCGAAGAAGGATAGTTCTTAGAATATGTGTGTTGATAATAGAGTAATCAACAGGATTACAGTGAAGTAAAGGTTTCCAATTTCTCACCTGGATGATATGTTAGATCAGTTGTCCGGTTCTAAGGTTTTCTTAAAAATTGACCTTAAGAGCAGATATCACCAAATCAGAAAAGGCCAAGAGATGAGTGGAAGACAACATTTAAGACGCAACATTGGTTGTATGAGTGGATGGTCATGCCTTTTGGACTATCCAATGCACCTAGTACCTTTATGAGATTTATGCATCAGGTGTTACGGCCTTTCATGGGAAAGTTCGTGGTAGTCTACTTTGACAACATCATCATTTACAGTCTGACGTGGGCATCACACTTTGATCACCTCCATGCTGTTTTTGATATGCTGAGGACGAATGCCTATTCATTAATCAGAAGAAGTGTTCTTTCTTCACCACTTTCGTTACTTTTCTTGGTTTTGTTGTGTCTACTAATGGTGTTTATGCAAATCAATCAAAAATAGATGCAATCTTGGAATGGCCGAAGCCAAAAACCTTGCATAATGTCAGAAGTTTCCATGGATTGGCATCCTTCTATCGTCGGTTCATCACGAATTTCAGCATTCTAATTACCCCAATCACATAATGCCTTTAAGGACATTGTTTCCAGTTCTCCGTAGAAGCAGATATCAGTTTTCAGTTGGTTAAGCAAAGGATGACAGAGGCTCCAGTTTTGGCACATCCAGATTTTGAAAAGGTGTTTGAAGTAAATTGAGATGCATCTGGCGTTTGTGGTGTTTTGAGTTGGAGGGGTGTCCGGTAGCATTTTTTCAACGAGAAGCTATCAGGATCAAATAGGAACTATTATACCTATGATCTCGAGTTCTATGTTGTAGTCCGGTCCTTGAAGCATTGGCGTCATTATCTAATACAAAATAAGTTCATTTTTATCACTGATCATGAGGCCCTGAAGTACATCAATGGTCAACACAAATTGAGTAGACGGCATGCCAAGTGGGAGTTCACGTTTGCACTAAGACACCAAGCTGGGAGTCTGAATCATGTCGTAGATGCATTAAGTCGTCGCACATCACTCCTCACCACCATGAGCACCAACGTCATAGGATTTGAGGCCTTTCCTGGTATGTATGCTGCAGACCATTCCTTCGAGAAGATAACTCTGGAGGTTACTAACAATCAACGACATGATTTCATTTTGGATAATGGCTATCTTTTTCGTGGATTATAGTTGTGCGTTCCAGATTGTTCACTAAGGCAACATATTATTAGTGAACTTCATAACACGGGTCATTTCGGGCGAGATAAGACATTGGCTATGGTCTCACCTAACGATTATTGGCCCAAATGAAGCAGTGATGTGGTTCATTATGTAGAGCGTTGTTATGTGTGGCAGCGGTCCATAGGAGTTATCTCTAATGTGGGCCTTTACACACCTTTACCAGTACCTGAAGCTCTTTGGTTTGATGTTAGTATGGATTTTGTATTGGGACTACCCCGTACTCAATGGGCCTTGGATTCTATTTTCATTGTGGTTGATCGGTTTTCCTCAATCAATTGTACGTTTACATGGTGTTCCTCAATTAATTACTTCTGATCGTGATACCAAATTCACGAGCCATTTCTGGAGGGGTTTATGGGAGAAGCTGGGGACACGGTTGAATTTTAGCAGTGCCTATCACCCCCAGACAGATGGTTAGATTGAGGTGGTGAATTGGAGCTTGGGAAATCTTTTGAGGAGTCTGGTAAGGACTAAGTCGAAGCAGTGGGATTTAGCATTACCTCAAGCAGAATTTTCCTATAACTGGTCGAAGAATAGGACCACGAAAATTAGACCATTTGAGATTATCTATGGTCGGAATCCCTCCGGGGTACTTGATTTAGCCCCTATTCCGCATATGGGTAATTTAAGTCACAAGGCATATGAGATGGCTAGCCATTCATGAGAGTAATGCCAAGTACAAAGTTTAGGCACCATTGTCAGGTACTTTTTGAAGTTGGTAACTTTGTTTGGGCAGTCTTAACTCGTGATCATTTTCCTGAGTACAATAAGCTTAAGGAGTGGAAGATTGGACTTTGTGAGGTCCAGCAGAAGATCAACGATAATGCTTATAGGCTGCGCCTTCCCAGCCACTTAAAAACTTCTAATGTTTTTAATGTGAAGCACCAAAGTCCTTGTTTTGTGGATTCTGATGACACTGATGTAAACTCGAGGGCGAGTTCTTTCCAGCCAGGGGTGACTGATGCAAGAGGATCCGAGTCAGACGAAGTCGAGTTGTCAGATAGCTCCTTGATGG
>CAIGRF010388473.1:5791-18727 GCA_903798235.1 Fraxinus ornus | reverse complement strand
AAAAAAAAAAAAAAAATACGTAGAATGTTCATAAGGATTAACTGTTTCAAAGCATCTTCAAGGTTCACGTCAAAGAAGGTGGATTAATATTACCCGAAAGTGGTTAGGAGTAAGAAATTCATTCAATGAGATGTACATCTCAGGTGGTGAGAATGCCTAAAGATGCTCTTCGCACATATTAGGAGGCCCTTTTGCCTAGGACATTTACTGTTTAGGAAATTCATCCAGCGAAATATAAACAAAGAAATTTTTTCCCTTATTATCAAGAAAACCTAGATCTTCTCTCTTTTTGCAAATTGAGAGCGTAATACAATCTGGCTTTCTAACTCAATTAGCTTTACTAGTGATAGTAACTAATATCACACAAGATTTCCAACAAAAAAAACTTTATATACTGGTTCCTACTGACAAATATATTAGAAATGCACTAAATGATCAACTCCTCCACACCTAGATCATATTTCTCACCTTTCAAAAGGCATTCGAAAGCATTGGTGCTTTGGTGTATGTTATATGGAGAAAGAGAGAGGGTACCTGTGCACGTGCAGCAACAGCTGCGGCATTGGCAGCCTCCTCTACCTCTTGTTGATTTTTAGCAGCTGTTATTTTACTTCCCAGTTTGTGAAGATATTCTTCAGTTTGGGTTAAAAATGATGAGAGAACAGCATATCGTTCCGCAGCTTCCCCAGGTATATTAGTTTGTTGTTCCAGCAACATCTCCCTATATCTCTGTACATCATTATTCTTCAATGCTTCCATCCTTTTATTACGATCATCATCCTTCCTCTTTGAGAACTCCCTCAAAATCCTTTCATGATACTTGTGGACCCCCCTATTCCGAGCAGTTCGAGCATCACGGATGGCCCAATGAGCCTCAAGAAGCTTCTTGCGCCACTGGAATATGGATTTCAGTTGCTTTTCTCTTGTTGCTCTCTGATTGGCCTGCGATTGTCTGTTTATCTCCTGTCGTTGACGCTCACATAGCCGAACAAATTTCCGATATGGTCTTTCAGGCATTGCCATAATTTCTAGTTGCTGTTGCTCGATCTCGTCCCTCAAGCGCGCCTGACGCTCTGTGAGCTGGAGTTTTTTTGATTCGATTTGTAGCCGTATGACAAGATCTGGTCTAATCCTCTTCCTCTCCAAGTTTACAGCTAATATTTTATCAATCTTCCCTATTTTTTCTGCCCTTTTCCTTTTCCAAATTTCTTCTTCCTCAAAAAGATCCTTAGCATCGTATGACAGGGTTAAATTATTACTGTTATTCATCATAGATGATTCAAAAGTGTCGTGTTTCCTGGTAAAGACAGGGAAATCAAATAACGGCCCATGATACTTTCTTGTTGAACCTGCATCCTTAGGCTGAGTCATGTTACCTGCTTGAACAGGTTTCTTAACTTGAATTGCATCAGAAACAGCAGAATGTGTGGCCACTTCTTTACCCTTATCCACAGATAAGTCAATCGTGACAGGCGTTTTTTGAATACCTGGTTCAGCCTCCTGATCAGATTTCCCTAAACGCTCTACAGTTTGCTGCTCTTCTTTTCCAGGAGCAACCTCTATCCCCAGTTCCTTTGTTGCAACTGGGATACCTCGCACATTAACTGTTGAAACAGCTAGCTTATCACCCCCTGAAACTTCCTCCTTTGAATCATATAGTCCACCAGATGTTGTTACAACCTGAGGCCCCTTCTCACTTGATTCTACATGCTGTGTATGCCCATCTAAGTTTTCTCCAGCTGATCTATCCTTATTAACAGTTCCAGGAGGAGGAAATATCTGTTGGATCTGCAGCTCAAGTGGTGGTGGAGCAACAGCTTGGAGCAACTCACGGGGCAGAGTTCCATCTCCTTTCTGAAGTAGGCCAAAGAAGAAATGGGTTGTGAAAGCAGAAATGTTTTTCAGAAAATTACCAAAAAGAAAGGTAACAAAAACAACTGTTGAATACTTGGAACAAGGCAATCAGAAGATGGAAAATTTGCAAATATATAGGCAAGATGAGCAAACCTTCAGCCTCCTAAATGCAAGTATTTGTGCTTTAAGAACATGAAGTTGCTGCTTTGTAAAACCATTGTGCTGCTGGCACATCTGAGGACCACCCTGATATGTAGATGAATTTACAACACCCCCATCATTAGACGAAGTTGCACAGTGCGAAGGAGATCGATTAAGTTGCCTGACATGTTGCACTTGAAGAACTTCCAGGCTAGACACTGAATTTTTTGCAGGCAAAGAAATGTCCACTCCCTGACTCAAATTTACAGATGACTGAATTGGATTTGCAGGGGGCCCTGGGTTGCCAAGAAGAGTACGATGTCTTGGAGGTAGATGGTTATCTCTACCATGCACAGAAAACTGTTGTACAGGATTATTACCAGAACTGTTAACGATACTTGCATTCAAGGTTACACCAGGAGGATCACTACCAACTGTCTGCCTAGCATTAGAATAGCCAAATTTCCCTGAGACATCACCTGAGGAATTCCCACGAGGAGAACTTTCATTTGCAACTTTGGTTGTTGGAACCTGCTGTTTTGGCATAGATGCAGACTGTGCACCAGCATTGCTTTCATTTGCTTTTTGTTGAGCAGCCATCTGGGCCTGCATGAGCGGAATAAGCTGTGCCATCATATTTGCACTTGCAGGATTTGACAGGTCAATATTCCGCTCAAGTGCCAAAGCCTGCATGACCTGCACCTGCGCAGAAATCGGGTTGTTTGTCATATTCATCATATTTTGCTGGGATTGTGGCCCACTCTGCATAGATGCTGCTGGGACTACTTGACCAAGTAACGTTGGTTGGTTGGTTGGTTGTCGGGCTTTGGTTCAGTTCTCTGACCAGATATGGGCTGCTTAACATTATCTGCTTTCTCAACCTGGCCAGACTGCTCAGATGATATCTTGGAGGAGGATGGCTGGGAATGATTAGCTGCATGGAGAGACATGAGCTCTTGCATTTTTATATTAGCCATCCGTATATCTTGATCTTTTCCAAGAGCACCAAACATTCCCGGTTTCATTTTGTGATGAGATTGCATTCCTACTGTTGGTTTCTGTTGGGCGGCCTGGAAAGCATATTGCAGGTAAGCCTGTTGAATGGGATTCAACATTTGTTGCTCAAAGCCTTGACTCCTATCGAGAGCCTGCTCTGGAATGTTAAGAGAAACATGGTGTTGGCCCGAATCAGTGAACTTCCTAGATTGTTGAAGTATCTGCATGGACCCAGATGCTGAAGCAAAATTGGCCCCTCCATGGACATTGCCAGCTTGGTGAGCTAAAAGGGCCTCTTTTCCCTCAGATCTCCTCAAAAACTGTTGTTGCAATGGCTGCAAGTGGCATTCAGAAAGAGAGGAGTAAGAACTAAGAGCTTGTTTGGTACCAATTTTAATCCAATTAAAATCGAAAATATAGCCATTATTGGGTCTTACTTCTCCAATAAAAGTCAACAATAACGGCTAGTTTTTCAATTTTAATCCAATTTTAATCTCTACCAAACATACTCTAAATATATGCAGCTATTTTCATCAAAAAAATCAAAACTACATAAATTGCAATTCAAGAAAATTACCAAAGAATATTCTGTCCTAGTATCCAATCAGTTTTTAAACTAATACAAATGAGTTCAGTAAATTAGTTTCAGTAATGTTTCCAACTTGTACCGATAAACGAGAAAATAGTATCGAGACATGTACAGACAGAAAGGATATTCGAATCAATCACCTACGGGTGACATAAAATCTTAAAAGCTAGGTCTCTAAACTTAGATATAGTCATATAACCAATTAGTTCCTAGAGCACATAAAGTGATCAAGTTATAAACAAATAATGCTGGAACATGAAGACACAAATTATTATGGCCAAAGACAGCTTGAACAACAAACAGAACCCAAATTCTACACCTTTATTTGCATGAATTCTCAGCAGCCATTGCTCCTTGAAGTACACTGTTACCCCGTTTAACACTTTTTTTTTTTTTTTTTAATCAAAACATGAACACAAGTTTAAACTAACTCCAATAGTGAGAACATTTGATCAGTTAAACTTGAACTATAACAGTATGATATATTCAGTTGATACTAATTACGGTGAATGAAATATTCAATTGTCTACTCAACTGACAAAAAATTAGGAATTCGGAAAGAGCAATCTTCTAAATTAAACGGTTCAAGACCCCATTGACACAAGTGTTGGAGAAGCTATAGAAACGGGAAACACTATGAGTTGAAATATATGTACCAACTTGTAACATTTGTAATTGTTAGGGACTAAGTTGTAAATCTTCTTTCCTAATTCTTGTGTATAGTTTGGTAACTATCAATAAGAAAATAACATTTTTTCTCCAAATAATCGACTCTTTGTATACCAAGTTCTCACTACTCTTGTGATTTAGCCCCTGTTTGGACCACATTAAAATTTTCATTCGCATTCTTCTACTCATTTTCAACCACACATTCTTCAATAAAATTATATTTTCAATCACATCAATAACTTTTCCTTCTTTTTCAATCACATATTCACCATCACATCACCCAAAAAAATATACATTCTTTCCATTTTATTGTGCATCAAACATGGTCTTATTATTACGTTGCATTATTTGTTGTTGATGGTCCACGTGTTTTAAAAATTTTGTCGTGCTTAAAATCGAACTCCTTATAAATCTCCAATAGACTTTCGTAGAATACTTGATATCTTGTGAGTACTTAAACTTAATTGGGACTCGAGAAAATTCTTTTGCCACTTTTTGCAACGTTATGGGCTTGTTGTAACAACCAACATTTATAACAATTAAAGTCTGCAAATTATTTTTCAGTTGCATCTTCAAGCATATCCATCCCTCGTTTAAGAGTCTGGACCAAAATTGATAATTTTACAATTTTCTGATCATCAGAATGAGAATGCGCAATTAACCAGTCTTACCACCATATTATCCTAGGGCAAATCTTGCTCTGATACCAATTTTCGTGCTGAAGCAAAATTGGAATTCTTGAAACAATAATAAAGTCGAAAAACTTGAAATTTGTAGATAATATTTTATATTATTGAATTGTTTATTGAGAAAATTGTACACAGTCTTTATTTATATAGGCAAAATAATTCCTTAATTTTACTGATGTAAGGAAACTAAACTAAAATCCTAAAAGGAGGAAAGAAATCTAAAATCTTAATCTAAAAGAAAGAAGAACTATTTGTGTAGGAGGGATGGGGAGACGCATGACCACTTGTTCATTCACTGCGATGATGTTCGTTGGCTGTGGAACAGTATTTTGGCTTCTCAACATCTTGTTTGGGTTTTGCCTAGAAGTATTGAGGACATGGTGCGGGCTTAGAGGAGGAAACTTTGTGATAAGGATAGTAAGCTTGTTTGGAATCTTATCCCAGGTTGCATGTGTGTGGAGGGAAAGGAACAACCGATACTTTGAAGATCAAACACGAACTACATAGCAAATTAGAGAATTATTTTATTTGACTTTATATACTTGGTTTAATGCTGCGGCTATTAATCCTATAGAGGGGCTACCTAACTCCATATCTTTCCTTTCTTGTATGTCTTGATAATACACTTCCTGTGTATTCTTTTTTATTTATAAAATTTTTTGATTACCTATCAAAAAAAAAAAAAAAAGAAAGAATAAATCCTCTAGTCAAGAAAGAAAAAGAAATTCAATTCTAAATAAGAAAGGAGAAGAAAAAGAGATAATTTTATCCTATTTGAAATAGGATTGTGCTACACCAAAATATTTACTTGTCCATGACACGAAATATATCATCATATATTTCATCATTGACAATACATTTTACCAATCATCCAAATTTTCTTTTCTTTCATTTCTAAATGACATTTGACCACTTTTTAAATTGATTTCTTCTAGAATTCACTTTGGGAGGCCAACCTGCTCGTTCATAACAAATTTATTGAATTTAACAGTTTAGTCCTCCAAAAACTAAAATCTTTTCATTTTGGTCCTGATCTTTCAAATTTTTACAGCAAGGCATAAATTCAAAAGAACAAATGGTAATGGGATTCGGGGTGTTATATAAAGCGTAAAACTATGACTTTTGATTTAGTGAAGAAATATGTTGAAAGATGAACAAAAATGAAAAAAAGGACGCTTCATTTACTTAGAATTGTAGTATTGGTATCCAGCATATTGTTCCAATAGCAAATTGGTCCACAATTTTTAAAAATGAGTTAGTACTTAATGTCTCGATTTCGTTGTACATGTAGTCTCTAGTGCAGAAATTGTTCAAAATTTTGTTGAAATGTTATGCAACATGAGACGTGTGTCCATCTTCTTAGAGTTAAATGGTGACACTGAAATTCAGGAAAATACAACAAAGAAAAAATAAAGGTTATCCCTACCAACACCCTACCCCAAGATGCCCCCACCATCAGCCCTGCACAACCAGCATTTCCACAACCACCATCCCCAAACCAAAGGCAATGGACTAGTCACGAATTCATCCTTAAAAGTTTCAATCATATTTTATTATTTTCTTGAACATACGCTCATCTTGGATTACCATCAACAATGCTCTTGATGTGGGTCTTTTGCTAGTGACTATTATGTTTGACGACAAAACTGATATCAGCATTTATAATGCCTAGATCCAAGAAATTCCTGCGCTACAAGTCAGGTCGAGTTGGTGCTTGGTGGGCTGGTGCGATTCTTCAAATGACCAGTGGTGAAGCTGAGGGATGAGTTCTTAAAGCTTGTTAGAGACCTGGAACCTGGAACCCTGTTCCCATCTCCCACACACATACACAGAAAGAAACACTCATTCTTGAACTTCTTTATGATGCACTCAAATGAACAAACACCCAAAAAATCTCTTTCATGCTAGATGTTGGAACATTTCTTTAATATATATATATGTCAAGTTGAAATTATGCTTTATTTCTAATGCATTCGAAAACTTATGTTTAGTCACTGATGAACTAACTGATCCTAGGTTTGTTTTTATTATTAGACGTGTCATTATATGCATACATGCATAATGAAATGAAGGTATATGATAGAATCTACCTCAGAAGTTTGATAAATTCTACCTGTAACACAATATATTGATTCAAGATGGAATTACAGAAATGAAAATAACATTATGCCTTTCGAGAGGGCTGTAACTTTCCTTAATATGACTTCACTCACTATTTTTCATACCCCTTACTACATATCCCTTATTCTATTTTTAAGCATATTGTAACTGTTTTTGTCCACCTCAGCCTGCCTACTAACAGATTTTGTTGCTGCCCTCTCTTTCTTCCTTATTCTTGACGCTTCTAGAATAGTTATACTTGATTGGGGTTCTATCAATTACCTCTTCCATTTCAGTCACCTTGTCCTCGAGGTGGGAAGTATACTTGATTGTTGCTGTCCAGGCATCTCAAACCTAACTCGTTCAGCTCTTCCTTGCCTGAAACAAGTTCCTCCAGCTCACTACCGCAGGTCATGACTTTGCTGACCGTCGCCTCTTCCCACTCTCTAATTACAAGAACTTGCAGCTCCTTATTTTTACACTTGTGCCCAATTGTAAATTTCTCATCACAACGATAGCATAAGCCTTTTTCTCTTTTTGCCTGTATCTCTACATTTGTGAGTCGTTTGTAGGGCGTGAGATATTTGATTAAGTTGTTGAGGAGTTGGGAGAAGATTTAGGGGTGTTGTTTATTTGTTAACTGGGCTGGGGAGTTGGGGAGGGTATGGGTCATGGTATGGAATACTTTTAGGTTTAATTGGGCTGGAATTCCATTGGTCCATTTTGCTTACCAGATTCCTATCTCCTACTATTTGGGCCACCTCCATAATCTGCTCCGGGCCCAATGGCCTAAGTAAATGGACCTCAGCCTTGATTTTTGTCTTTAGTCCATTAAGGAAATTGCACTCCAAAATCTCCTCTGATACCTCCGTTAATGGCGATGCCAAGCTGGTGATGTTCTCTGACCGTGGAGTTATGCCAAAGGGATAAAAATTGGGCACAAAGAGACCCTTCTTGTGAAGGTTGAAACCTACGTAGCAGCTGGACCTTAACTTCCCAATTTTTCATTGGCCGACGTTTCTCCTCCCATTTGAACCAGGCAAAAGCCTCACTGTCGAAGCATACAGCAGCTGCCTCCACCTTCCCCCCTTGTCATTTTGTTAATGCTGAAATAACGTTCCACCTGAAAAACCCACCCATCTGGATCGGACCCCTTAAACACGGGCATCTCCAGTCTCCTTATGCGAGGCTCTATCCTCCAATCTCCGCCTGACCCTCCTCCACTGTATTGACTAATGCCTGTCCTGTGTTAGCCTGGAATCAACTTGTATCACAGGTGAATCCTCCATCGCTGGACCCTTCTCTTTGCTATAATTTTCTTGATTTTCCGAGGCGCGCATCAGTAGATCAAACTTGTCCATCATCCATGAATGCATCAATTTAAATTCCGAACACAATACTTCGAGCCTTGTTTGAAGTTCATTGTGATTTCTTTCTACCTTTTGGTCTAACTCTCAAACTCGATCAGCAAGAGTCGTGGTTGTGTCTTGTTGAATTTGGATGCTCTAATACCACTTTGATAGAACCCACCTTAGAAGTTTGATAAATTCTACCAGTAACACAATACGGGAACTGAAATTATGATTTGTATTGATTGAAGATGGAGTTGCAAAGAGGAAACTAACATTCAGCCTTTCGTGAGGGATGTAGAGCCACAATGACTTCACTCACAATTTTTCATACCCTTTACTACACATCCTTATTCTATTTGTAAGCCTATTGTAACTATTTTTGTCCACCTCAGCCTACCTACTGACAGGTTGATGTAGATCGAATCTACAACACACTAAAAAATAGATTGTACTTTAAGAAAACAAACGTTTTTCTTATTTCATAAACAACCAAAAATCCTACAAGACGTTTTGGGGTCTTAAATACTAAAATAACAGATAACCTACTGGCCAGCAGTCCCTTAATGGGCTGGGATACAAGGCAAAATAAATAAATACTGAAAATAATGAACTAAGAAATATTAAGTGCTGTTTTGACTTAGCAAACGAATCCGAACGTCCAAAATCCATCATACGCCACGGCAAAGCAGTGAATTCAATGACAATCGTTGCGAGCTTTCCGGAATGGGGTCATGTGCCCTAAACGGACACTGTATGCAAAAGTTACACAATTTTCTTCGAACGCCGACCATCCAAACGTTCCAAATACGTAAGTGCCCGTTCCTCCACACTAACCTCATCACAAGTTTTGTTGCTATCCTCTCTTTCTCCGTTCTTCTTGATCCTTCTAGAATAGTTATACTTGACAGGGGTTCTATCAGTATAATTCAATGCATAAATACTTCATGTGTGTTCAAATGGGCGCTCTGCAACTGGCGTCAAAGTGACATGCACTATTATATCTGAAGTGATTATACATTTTTTTGGGAATATTTTCTCTTTGGATAAAAAAGATCTGGACATGATTAAACAGTGTCTGTCTATTAAATGCCATGATTTAAAGATTGAAAATAATAATATCTTGATGGGTATTCATAGTTTTCTTCGTTTCTAATAAACCCAATGGTTGCAGTTGTCAGCATGTTATGATTATATGTTCATATTGTTGTTATTCCTTGTTGAAATTACTGTCAATTGTACGAGTTAGTCGGCTTTCTTCTCTGACAAAATTTAATGTGGGTAGTTTTTCTTCTTTGAACCAGTCTTGTTGCCAAGACGTCACAATTGGAAATTGAAAAAATGCAAAAGGAAGCTGAGGTCCAGAAACTTATGGAAGAGAATGTGAGGCTGAATGTTCTTCTTGATAAGAAAGAGGCTCAACTTTTAGCCATGAATGAACATTGTAAGGTTATGGCACTCAGTGGTTCCAATGTTTAGTTCCTTTCATTACTTAACTCATAGATTGAAGGGAGTAGGAGGATACGATGAATTCGTCGGTGGACATATTTTCGAATGTGCCATTAATTTCGAACTTGTTACTTGTTACTTCTACGAGCTATCTTGCTATTTTATTATATTAAGATCCACTATGAAAAAGTTCAATTGTTTCAGATGCATTATCGACTGTGTAACAGGATATTTTTATTGTTTTTCATTGGGGGGAAATGTCTCAATAAGTCGACTTGTATCACCCTAATTGCGAGGACCCATGGCCTGTTTCCTTCCCTGTGGCATGACAAAAGCTGGAATCCGTGGACATCATCTTAAATATTAATTATTTTGAATTTTGAATGAAACGAACCAAGGAAAAGCCCTCGGTGTGGTGATGTACGTGGAAAGTAGAATATGCACATGCTGAGTTTCAAATCAATTTTTTTTTTGATAATCGTGGATGTCCGGACCAGCTTGCGCGCACCTCGACTAATTTCACGGGGCCTGAAGTTTACAGTCGGGTACTCACCTTCATCAAGCTTGAAGATTTTTATTTGAGTTTTGAGCTTCATTTCAAAAACATCCTTGTTTTAGCTCCATTTTAATGGAAATTTGGGGGAAAAGTTTTGGAATAATGATTTTTCAGAGATTGTGGTTAAAAAATAAGGAAAGGTTTTTTATTTACGTGTAATATTATTTTATAGGAGAATTTGTGGTTGAAAATGAGTATTGAAAAAAAAAAAGTTTGAAAAAATGGGGCCATAGGCAAAAGAATTAGAATTAAGCTTTTTGTATACTAAGTTTGATCCAAAGAATTAATATATTTGTACAATGTTTTTGTACGACATTGTTGACAATGTTATTTGTGCCAAAAAAAAAAATATTGGTTGAAAATATGAATTATTTTTTGAACTGTCCAATGATAATATGTCACATTATGTTGTCTACAATGTTGTCAAAATTATTGTGCACCAAACATTGTTCTAGGCAAAATTTGCTATTGGTAGTACTGATACATCATTCTGCATTGCAGGTCTATTGATACCTTTAGGATGTGGTGTTGGAAGTGGACCTACATTTTGTACGAGTTGTGGTACTTGCCTGTATACGATCTAGATTACAAGTGACCATTTTATTGGTTAAGTCATGATGTTCCTTGCGTGCTTGCATCTTGAAATTTTACGCATTGATTTGTAGGGTTGAACATGGCTTGGTTCGGTTCGGCTGTAAAAAAGGCGAATTGAACCAATATTTCGAGTATTTAGTAAGTGGAGTTGTCGGGTTTAATTGGTTCAGTTCAGTCCGGTTCCATATTATTATTATTATTTTTTTAACATTTACAACAATATATTAATCTAACTAATGACATGTTCAATTTCAACTATTACAAAATAACGTAGTTAGGCAGAATGATTGAAAAAAACTTAGGGCACTCAATTTTGATTCATTGAATTTTGAATTACAAAGTTGGGTTTGAGTTGAAAATAGAAAAACGATATTTTGAGCTCAATTAATTAGTTGGCAAATGAAATAGGAAAATGATACTTTTGGGCTCAATTAATTAGTTGAAAAATTTATATAGAAAAAAATTAAAATATTTTGGCTTATTTAATATAAAAAAAATTAAGGAAATTCCATTCTTATTCGATTATTCGTCTTGAACCGAAAGCCGAACCAAACCCGTTATTCTCGATTTTGATACCCATTCGGGTAAATAACTTAAGAAGAATCGAGTTTGATTCGGTTCAGGTTCGATTCTACTTGTTCCGAGAGTTTCGTCCAACCCTATTGATTTGCACAGAAATGATCTAATGTCTGCGGAGGACATGGGTTATAATGCTCATCGTAGGTGTGGTAACACCAAATGCACGTGACAATACTGAATGTTGACACACCCACGATGGCCATTATAATCCATGCCCACTATGGGCATAAATCAAGACTATTGATTTGCATGTTGGTGGAGGAGTAAGGGTGAACAAAACTCTTGAATTAGATTCTAATTGCAATAGGCTTTCTCAGATTAAGTCGGTTCGGTTCGGTTCTTGGTTTTAGATACAAATACGAAGAAATGAATTTTTCACTTTCTTTTATTTTTTTTTTTACTTTTTGATATTGAATCAACCAAAATATTTCTATTTTTTTCCAAAAAAAATAAAAAATCTTTCTATTCTCTATTTTTGTTCAACTAATGTTTATTTCAAACTCTGTATACATTGGTGAATGAATTTAGACAGCTTGTTTTGTTTTTTAAATTTGGACTATATTTGTTATTTTGTAATATGAAACTTATCATTTGTTTGATCAATGCTGTCCTATTTCAAGTTTAGGAGAATTGAATAGTTGTTGAAATTATGAAAACATTGAAAAATTTAATTATGGTATCGACGGTCGGTTCTAGTTCACTTCATAATTAAACTTGGACGAGATTAATGTAGTATTGTTGTAAATGTTAAAAAGTTTAATTATGGTATGAAATCGAATGGAACCGAACCAAACAAAATGGAACCGGTTAATTAAATTTAGACCCGACAGTTCCAGTTACTAAATACTCGAAACTTTTAGTTCAATTCATTCTCTTTAGAATCGAACTGAACCGGACCATGTCTTGCCCTACTCAGCCGTCAAATGAAGCTAGGTGTCTCTTCATCCAACGGTACGCAACTATATTATTATAAAAGCTCACACTCTGATGTGAGCTGGAATAGGCTACAATCAACGCATAGAAATTATCCGAGGCAGAATTTTTGAAATTTCGCGAGTTTCCTTAATCAGTTAGGATTCTATCTATAACATATCTTTTGTAATCTTATCAAGTTAATTTCATTTTAATTAGGATTTTATTATATCATTGTAATCTTTTAGAGTTATTTCCATGTTAAACTAGGTCGTAGGGTTTTAATATAAATATGATTTATTTCTTTCATTGTAAACTAAGAAAGACATTATGAAATTAAATTGAGAGGCGTTTTGCTTTCTTCTTTGTTCTTCATGGACAAATTTTTCAAACTTGTCAAAGATGAATAATCTTTGTGGTGTTCAACAATCTAAGTGAGGTTCGTAGATTTTGTAATCA